>JAQOWZ010000084.1:15856-291200 GCA_035578165.1 Stenolophus ochropezus | reverse complement strand
TAAAACCATCCATAGTATAAATCCTAAAGCATGAATATGAATGTTTTAACAAAAATATCCATTTCAATAATAGGTAAAATCTGACTTTATTTTTGTAAAAAATCATATAAATATTTGCTTCCGCGCCCGAATTTTATAATTCTTCATCATATTTTAGCTAAAGGAAAACATTGCAACATGAAAATTGCTATTTCCAGTGTGGTAGGTATTCTAGAATCCAGCTCATGTAGCTTACAATATACAACGTATTCATCAAGAATAGGTGAAATCTGACATTATTTTTGTAAAAAATCATATAAATATTTGCTTCTGCGCCCGAATTTTATAATTCTTCATCATATTATAGCTAAAAGAAAACATTGCAACAAGAAAATTGCCATTTCAAATGTGGTAGGTATTCTAGAATCCAGCCCATGTAGCTTACAATATACAACGTATTCATTAAAATGACACCAGAAAAATGAATGTTTATTATCTGATTGGTACCACGTTTTGATCACTGTTGCATGTCCGATGCTTAAAACCATCCATAGTATAGATCCTAACGCATAAATATGAATGTTTTAACAAATATATCCATTTCAAGAATAGGTAAAATCTGACTTTATTTTTGTAAAAAATCATATAAATAATTGCTTCCGCGCCCGAATTTTTTAATTATTTATCATATTTTAGATAAAGGAAAACATTGCAACAAGAAAATTGCTATTTCCAGTGTAGTAGGTATTCTAGAATCCAGCCCATGTAGCTTACAATATACAACGTATTCATTAAAGTTACAGCAGAAAAATAAATGTTTATTATTTGATTAGTACCACGTTTTGGTCACTTTTGCATGTCCAATGCTTAAAACCATCCATAGTGTCGATCCTAAAGCATGAATATGAATGTTTTAATAAAAATATATATTTCAAGAATTGGTAAAATCTAACTTTATTTTTGTAAAATATCATATAAATATTTGCTTCCGCGCCCGAATTTTATAATTCTTCATCATATTTTAGCTAAAAGAAAACATTGCAACAAGAAAATTTCTATTTCAAGTGAGGTAGGTATTATAGAATCCAGCCCATGTAGCTTACAATATACAACGTATTCATCAAGAATAGGTAAAATCTGACTTTATTTTTGTAAAAAATCATATAAATATTTGCTTCCGCACCAGAATTTTATAATTCTTCATCATATTTTATCAAAAAGAAAACAATGCAACAAGAAAATAGCTATTTCAAATGTAGTAGGTATTCTAGAATCCAGCCCATGTAGCTACAATATACAACGTATTCATTAAAATGACACACGAAAATTAATGTTTATTATCTGATTGATACCACGGTTTGGTCATTTTTGCATGTCCAATGCTTAAAACCTTCCATAGTATAGATCCTAAAGCATAAATATGAATGTTTTAACAAAAATATCCATTTTAAGAATAGGTAATAACTGACTTTAGTTTTGTAAAAAATCATTTAAATATTTGCTTCCACGCCCGAATTTTTAAATTCTTCATCATATTTTATCAAAAAGAAAACATTGCAACAAGAAAATTGCTATTTCAAGTGTGGTAGGTATTCTAGAATCCAGCCCATGTAGCTTACAATATACAATGTATTCATCAAAATGATACCAGAATAATAAATGTTTATTATCTCATTACCACCACGTCACTTTTGCATGTTCAATGCTTAAAACCATCCATAGTATCGATCCTAAAGCATAAATATGAATGGTTTAATAAAAATATCCATTTCAAGAATAGGTTAAAGTTGACTTTTTTTTTGTAAAAAATCATATAAATATTTGCTTCCGCGCCCGAATTTTTTAGTTATACATTATATTTTAGCTAAAAGAAAACATTGCAACAAGAAAATTGCCATTTCAAGTGTGGTAGGTATTTAAGAATCCAGCCCATGTAGCTTACAATATACAACGTATTCCTCAAGAATAGGTAAAATCTGACTTTATTTTTGTTAAAAATCATATAAATATTTGCTTTTCGCCCAAATTTTATAATTCTTCATCATATTTTCGCTAAAAGAAAACATTGCAACAAGAAAATTGCTATTTCAAGTGTGGTAGGTATTCTAGATTTTAGCCAATGAAGCTTACAATATACAATGTATTCATCAAAAATAGGTTAAATCTGAAATTATTTTTGTAAAAAATTATATAAATATTTGCTTCCGCGCCCGAATTTTATAATTCTTCATCATATTTTAGCTAAAAGAAAACATTGCAACAAGAAAATTTGTTATTTCAAGTGTGGTAGGTATTTTTGAATCCAGCCCATGTAGCTTACAATATACAACGTATTCATTAAAATGACACTCGAAAATTGAATGTTTATTATCTGATTGGTTCCACGTTTTGGTCACTTTTGAATGTAAAATGCTTAAAACCATCCATAGGATAGATCCTAAAGCATGAATATGAATGTTTTAACAAAAATATCCTTTTCAAGAATAGGTAAATTCTGACTTTATTTTTGTAAAAAATCATATAAATATTTGTTCCGCGCCTGAGTTTTATAATTCTTCATCATATTTTACCTAAAAGAAAATATTGCAACAAGAAAATTGCTATTTCAAGTGTGGTAGGTATTCTAGAATCCAGCTCATTTAGCTTACAATATACAACGTATTCATCAAGAATAGGTAAAATCTGACTTTATTTTTGTAAAACATCATATAAATATTTGCTTCCGCGCAAGAAGTTTATGATTTTTCATCATATTTTAGCTAAAAGAAAACATTGCAACAAGAAAATTGCTATTTCAAATGTGGTAGGTATTCTAAGATCCAGCCCATGTAGCTTACAATATACTACGTATTCATCAAGAAAAGGTAAAATCTGACTTAATGTTTGTAAAAAATCATATAAATATTTGCTTCCGCGCAGGAAGTTTATGATTTTTCATCATATTTTAGCTAAAAGAAAACATTGCAACAAGAAAATTGCTATTTCAAATGTGGTAGGTATTTTAGAATCCAGCCCATGTAGCTTACAATATACAACGTATTCATTAAAATGACACCCGAAAACTGAATATTCATTATCTGATTGGTACCACGTTTTGGTCACTTTTGCATGTCCAATGCTTAAAACCATCCATAGTATAGATCCTAAAACATGAATATGAATGTTTTAACAAAAATATCCATTTTAAGAAAAAGTAAAATCTGACTTTATTTTTGTAAAAAATCTTATAAATATTTGCTTCCGCGCCCGAATTTTATAATTCTTTATCACATTTTAGCTAAAAGAAAACATTGCAACATGAAAATTGCTATTTCAAGTGTGGTAGGTATTCTAGAATCCAGCCCATGTAGCTTACAATAGTAGTATTGTAGCAGTTTCTCGCACGTCGGTCAAAGGTTACACTGGCGCCAGTCTTATCAAGAGAGAAGTTGTTTTTGTTTAAATAAGTAAACATAAACATTGATAAGCTATTTTTGTTGATAATTGAAATTAAAATATAAACATTTCATGTGATATTTATAGGAATAAATAAACATAAACATTGATAAACTAATTGGGGTTGATAATTAAATATAAACATTTAATACGTTATGTTTAGGAGGTCAAAGCATGAAAGGTTGGTTTCTGGATATTACTGGTATTCTAGAAAATATTGTTATCTAAATTGTAAGAATATTATTGTTAGTATTCCATTAATTATAATTATTATTAATTTTGTTCGAAGAGAATAACAATTATTTGTTCTGTTTATTTTAACAAGTTGAAATAGGCCATTTGAAAAATATAAAATCGTGAATGAAAATAAACAATATAGAAGTTTATTAACTGTTTATTTCATTATTACTAAGAAGAAATTATAAAAATATTTCAGACTCAAGAAAAAAAGTTTTCAATCGTGTAGGATACATATATATTCTGACTAGGGTGAATTTTATTTATTTATTATTTTCCATAATTATTATTACTTTTGTTTAAAGAGAATAACAATAATTTGTTTTGTTTGGAAATAGATTTCAACAAAATGAATGAAATATGCTATTTGGAAAAACATAAAACCAGCGAATGAAAATAATCAATATAGAATTTTATTATTTAAAATAAAACTTCAAACATCTTATTCATACTGTTCAGTTAATAACAGAAAATTAGTTAAAGTGTTTATCATCATCTGTGACGTTCAAAACACATATTGTTATCTTGTCTTCAGTTACTTGGAGAAAATACATTCTTATGTACAAACAATTATTTTTGATTAGAATAGATATTATAAATGCACCAAAATATTTAAATAAAATAAAATCACAACAATTAGTTATGTGATGTTATTATTGTTTAAAATATATATTATATCTGCAGCAAAATATTTAAATAAATTCTTATGAATCTTAAATACTTAAATTATTATTGTTGTCTCCATCATTTGAAACACAATTTTGTGCTCAGGTCGGGAACTTCCCCGTCGGAGTTAGAGTCCGAGCCGCAGCCGTCGATCCCGTGTATAGAGGAAGAAGGCAACCCGCGGATCGACGGTTCACCTGAAAGGCTGGACAAGGTCACCTCCGTCGAGCAGGAATGGTAAGTAAATTTAAAAGAAAAAATCAATGTTATTAACGTTGATGTAAACTGTCTTCATCATCTAAAACACAATTTTGCTCAGCCCTACGACTTTAGAGACCGGCGGCGTGCAAGAAGACGCCAGGCCGCTGACCGCCGAGCCAACACCCGCTATGACCATCGCCATCGAGCAAGAACGGTAAGTAAACTTACAAGAAAATCAAAATTATTAACGTTGATGTAACGGTCTTCATCATTTATAACACAATTTTTTTTTTGCTTAGCCCGGCTTCTGCACCGCCTGCCTTCGAGCTCGCGCCCCAACCATCAACGCTGTGTACACAGCCGCGGGGCGAAAAGCGGGCTTATGAAGAAGCCGAGCCTCTCGCCGACGACCCGACACCAGAACCGTCTTCGCCAGGTGAAAAAAAACGACGGATCTCGATCTCGTCAGCATCGTCGTCAGAATGCATCATCGTCGAAGACGAGGAGCCCGATGTGGGGGGCCAAGTCTTCGAAGAATATGCCCAACGGTGGACGGAAGATGATGATGATACGCAGATACAAAATGCGGACATCATCTTCGAAGACGACGACGACGAGTTCATAGTGGATGACGACTTGGCTTTGCTGACGAGATCGGCTGCGGTGGTGCCCTTTATCATGCCGAATAATAGGGATTATAGGGACAACTGGGATCGGCTGCTAGCCTGTAGGATGTTTCCGTTAGACACGTCGCTAAAAAGGTATGTAGCTGTGGGTATTAACCCGAATACTTTTAAAGTAGAAATACGGTTGTTTAGCGACGTGTCTAAAAAAAACTTTTATAGTCATAAGTAATTTTAAAGTATTCATAAATTTTTTAAATAGTTTAGAAGAAAATATTATCCACAATATATTAGATTTTAAAATAAGATTAGTTAATAATATTTTAGAAATAAGGCAAGGGAATAGAAGAGTAGAAGTAAGTAAGTTTAATATGGTAAGTATTAGAATGGTTAGTGTAGAAGTAAATAATATAATTAATTGTTATAATAAAAAATATAAACTTAGATTATAGGAAATTATTACAAAATATTAGTATTCATAAATTAAGGTATCAATTATGTTTAGATTTAAGTATATTTCAATTTATTACATACCACAATACTAGTTATAAGGATTTTTTTATAGAATTGTATATTTATTATAATAATAAGTTAAGGACTGTAGTTATGTAAGTAAATTTATAGAAAAAGAAAAAAAATATATAATATAATTTATTGACATATATGAATTTAATTTTTCTAATTAATAATCCTCAATAAATATATTTGCTTCTTGAGGAAATAAACATTTTCACTTACTTATTCACGATACTTAGCGTTTTACGATCTCTGTTTTTAAAAATAAAATTTTTGACAAACAATGACGAAGGAATAGATAACGTGTTTCCAAACATAAGGCGGGGGTGATATTATATATAAATAAAGACAGGGAAACAGACATGTAGCTGTCCAGTATCGACATAGTATTCTGTTTAGCACGTGTTTTGGTGAATTGCGTAGAGAAATGGATTCTCAGGAGAATTTTAATCGTTTTTTTAATATCTGCGATAATATTATTCAGTCTTCAATCAGCGAAGATAATTATAATAATTTTTTCGATATATGCGAAAATATTATTCAATCTTCGCTGATTGAAAACCGTGAAGACAATATTAATCCCGGTGACCAGGAGGGAGAAGGTGTCGGTAATCGTATTGTCAACGAACCCGAAATCAGGCGGTACGAAGGCGTGCAAAACCAGGAGGGAGCAGGCGTCGGTAATCGTATCGTCAACGACCCCGAAATCAGGCGGTACGAAGTCGTGCAAGACATAGAAAAACACGTCAAAAGATTCGGGATCAGAGGTCGACGTTTGACGTTTCAAATGACCGATCCTCCAAACCATGAAAATCCGATCAATTGGTTTCACGACAGCATCGAACACGTAGGAAAATATAAATATATATGTTATAATAGTAACAAAACAGACTAGATATTAATTATTCAATTTAACAGGTCATATCTGACGTCCTTAAAGATATGAATGCTGGGGATTTTGTGGGGTTCACGTTTTATACCCCCCGTTTGGAGAGTGGACCAGCCTGGGTGAGTTTTAGACGCGTTGATCAAATCCACATCGATGTACTGTGGGACGCCATTGACAGAATTCTGCAGAGTAATGCCGAAGTTTTTTCTGACGGTCAGTTTACCCTGGAATTAACCCAGGTAGCTATGCCGGTCGGTAATGGGAAAACATTTAAAGGCCATGGACTTAGCTATGCAGAATTATGTCGACGGAAATATGGTATCATCGAGATCAATAACGTGGATAATCTTTGCCTTCCTCGTGCGCTTATCGTAGCCGAAGCGCTCGTCACGAAAGACCCTTGTTTCAATAACATTCGGAAAGACAACAGCGTAATTCAGCGTACGAGAGTAGAGGAGTTACTGGTTCAAACAGGTGTCAAAATAAATGAAAACGGAGCGGGTATACCTGAATTAACAGAATTTCAACGCTATTATAGGCAATACAACATATGTGTATATGAATATAATTCGCGTGGTGAAGTGATTTTTGAGGGTGCCCGAGATCAAAATCTTCCGAGATTAAATCTCCTGCACTATCAGAATCATTATTCTGTAATTAAGAGTTTAAGTGCTGCATTTTCAAGCAGATATTTTTTGTGAGCAATGTCATGTTCCTTATAATTCGGTAAACGGCCACTCTTGCGAAAATATTTGCGTATTTTGTAAAACATCTCCAGCCTGCGATCGTACGCTGCAATTAGTACATTGTGAATAAATGTAACCGTAATTTTCAAAAATGTTTTAAGACATTTAATTTTCAAAGAAATAAAGCGCATACGTGTGGTGAAATTTTCTGTAAACTTTGTGATTGTTATAAAATACAAGGACATAAATGTTACATACAACCAGATACAACCACTATGAAAGACAAAACTTTATTTATTTATTACGATTTTGAAACGCGACAGGAAAAAATTGTAAATGGACACAACGAACACGAGGTTAATTTGTGTGTAACTCAGCAATCTTGCTCTACTTGTTGTAATATAGATGATTTAAAAATTCTATGCAATGCATGTGGTGTTCGACAACAAATATTTAGAGACGATCCGATTAAAAATTTTATTTTGTATGTTTTGGCCCCGCGAACTTCATTTTCTTCAGTAACATGCATTGCCCACAATGCCAAATCTTTTGATGCGCAATTTATTTTGAAATTTCTTGTAGAAAATATGAATTTGAAACCAAAATTAATATTAAACGGAAATAAAATTTTATTAATTGAAGTTAATAACACCATTAGATTTATTGATTCGATAAATTTTTTATCGATGTCTTTAGCTGCTTTACCTAAAGCAATGGGGTTATCAGCGTCAATTAAAAAAGGTTATTTTCCTCATTTGTTCAATACCTTGGAAAATACTGATTATGTAGGACCTCTACCGAGAGCTGAATATTACGGGATGGACAGTATGAATTCTTCTGCAAGACAAGACTTTTTGGTTTGGTATAATGAACAATTAGAAAATAACGCGTTATTTAACATGAAAAGAGAATTGTTAGAGTATTGCGTGTCTGACGTCGATATTTTGCGTCGTGCGTGTACAAAATTTCGGGAAACATTTATTAATGATTGTAAAGTTTGTCCATTTACAGAATCTGTAACCATTGCTTCATCATGTAATAAGGCATTGCGTCGTTTGTTTTTGAAACCCGATACTATCGGTATTATTCCACTGCGAGGCTATAGATTGAAAGACAATCAATCTAAAATCGCGTTGCAGTGGTTAATATCGCAAGAAAACGAACGAGGAATACGTATACAGCATGCTGGGCATGGTTCGGAGGCTGTAATAGGTAGTAATATAAAAGTTGATGGTTTTTACGCGCAGGACAAATTAGTTTTTGAATTTTTTGGGTGTTTTTGGCATGGGTGTAAATCTTGCTATAGATCTAACAGGGATAAATCAATTTATAGTAGTACAAAGGAAACAATGGATTTTCGGCTTCAAAACACACTGGCTAAATTAGAAAAAATTCAAAATTTAGGTTATAGAGTAATTAGTATTTGGGAATGCGAATTTAGAAATTATTTAAAGCAAAACAAAATTTTAGAAAAGGAATTAAAAAACCATCATCTTTTTAACAACCTACCTTTAAACGCGCGCGATTCCTTGTACGGCGGCCGGACAGGCAATACTTTTTTATATAAAAAAGTCGAAAATGATGAGAAAATTAAATATGTCGACGTGTGTTCATTATACCCATATGTTTGCAAGTATGGCAAATATCCAATCGGCCATCCAAAAATTTTTGTAGATGCAGAATGTAATTCATTATGTCCTGACAATAATATAGACTCGGTAGAGGGGTTAATAAAATGCACCATTTTACCTCCTACTAATCTGTATCATCCGGTATTGCCGAGAAAAGCTCATGGCAAACTTATGTTTGTTTTATGCCGTTCATGTTGTGACAAGTTAGAGCAGGATGACTGTACTCATAACGATGACGAAAGACAATTTACCGGGACATGGGTTGTGGACGAGGTGAAAGTAGCCGTTTCGTATGGCTACAAAATAATAAAAGTACACGAGATATGGCAATACGAAACTACCCAGTACAATAAATCCACTAAAACGGGGGGTTTATTTGTTGAATACATCAACAATTTTTTGAAAATAAAACAAGAGGCGTCGGGATTTCCGGTAGAATGTACCACAGAGGAGGCGAAATCTAAATATATTAAAGATTTCCTAGACCAGGAAGGAGTTCAGCTTGATGTGAATTTAATTGAAAAAAACGCTGGGAAACGAGCAGTGGCGAAAATTTCATTGAATTCGTTATGGGATGAGATATAATGTATTTTTTTATCAGGATAATTAATCAATTTATTTGTATGTTAACAGGTAAATTCGCACAAGCTGAAAATCGACCACGTACAACAACTGTGTCATCGGCTGGAGAACTGTACGAGTTGTTGGCTAATCCAGCCATTATAGTCAACAAGATTATTCCAGCAGGTGACCGGATGGTGTACGTGAACTGGATCTACCAGGACGAGTCTGTGGAACAGCTTCCAACCGTGAATGTGGTCGTCGCGTCCTTTACTACAGCCCAAGCACGATTAGAACTTTACAAATATTTATATCGTTTAGATAATAGAGTTCTATATTACGATACAGACTCCATTATTTACTCTCATTCTCCAGGACAATATGAACCAATGACAGGTAATTTTTTGGGTGATTTAACAAACGAATTAGCTTGTTTTGGTTCTGAAACCTATATTAGCGAATTTGTTTGTGGTGGTCCGAAAAATTACGCATATAAAACGTATTGTCCGGAAAATGAAAGTACTAATAAAGTTTGTAAAGTAAAGGGTTTCACGCTTAATTATAAAAATTCAAAAAAAATTAATTTTAATTGTATTAAGGACTTAGTATTAGGAAATAGTGATAGAAAACCAGTTATTAGTAGTTTTAATATTAGATGTACTTTAGATCATAGTGTAATAACAAAAAAAGAAAAAAATAAATTTTCTGTAAATTTTATGAAAAGAAAATTAATTGCTGATTACAATTCTATTCCTTATGGTTATAAAAAAATTAAATTATAATTAGAAGTATACTTATTTATTTATTTATTTATTTGTTTATTTATTTATTTGTTAATGTTACATAGGAGTTTATGAAATAAAACTATTGTGATTATTTAAAACTAAAATCATTTTTTATTGAACCAGAACTATACAAATGTTTCAAAAATAATTATTAAAATAATAATTCGACATATACCTTACGAATCTATCGTTGTCATATTTATTACATTTATTAAATAATGATATAAAATTATTATGGCTATAATTATTAACTCTAAATAACAAATATACTATACAGTAATGACCACAAACAGCTGAGGAATAATCTTGTAAAACAACAGAATTATAGGTCCATGTTTTTGTATTACGTTTCATGAAATCTTCATGTTCCTTGACTATGGGCGATCTTCCGAAACTGTCGAAATACATTCCAACGCCATAGCGATCAATAAAAATAGCGATCCAGTGATATCCAGGCTTGGTGTCAGGGTCTGTGTTGACAATAATTGTGCATGGATAATTTACCCGGTATGGCAATCTATTTGCAGCATAAACTCCATAATGCCCCACATTTTGGAAATTCTGTTGAAATATTGTTTCTATCTGAACTGCATTCATTCTCGACAAACCACTGTTGCAAAAGATGTACGTTTTTCACAGCACAGATCATTCCTTCATGAGATCTCGATGTTACACACGAAACGACGTCTTTCTTGTATGATAATTTCAATAACGACGGACATCCACGTTCTGATAACTCGATTATATCAGTTCTTAATAAAGTATCCTCGATTATTTTCTTTTTTTTAGTTCCTTTCACATAAATGTTATCGGATGTTTTAAAAATATTTTGTAATATATTGGGTAGTTGTATATATTCCACATAACCATAACTCCAATCAAACCCGTGGTAATTATGCTTTAACCAACGGACTTGTTTTTGATACTTTTCATTCAATTCTTCAATATTAAATGGTGATTTAAATACGTAATGTTGAAAATATAACCCGTTTATAGAAATAACAGCTAGTTCTTTTACAATAAACTCCCCTGTATTTCCGTAGAAACCTTGCACATCAACTATATAACCTGCCATGACGACGGTTTAAAATGAAATAACATGTTTTCTCAAGATTACATTTATTTTATATGATACAAATTTATTACAATTACAATAATTATTATCCCTAACTTCCAAAGTCCACTATTACATTTCTATTTTTATCGATTTCAATTATATTATCGAATTCGGCATAGATAACACAGTTTACTGTTTGCTCTAGAGCTGCTTCGAAATCAACTTCAATCCTTAGAGAACCATGACGTGTCAAATTCCAATGCATCATCGAATTTGCAGATAAATCAGGAGTTAAGTCGAATGCTGTTAAACAATATCCCAAAGGATAGTCTTCTCTGTTGATTTCATTTCCGGCATTTCCAAAATGTATACCTGTTCCTGAGAACAAGGTATTATACATTTGTATATATGTTTTTTTACCCGTGAATGATGGCTGTAATGGCTTTGAAGGCAATTGTTGACCATTTACAAATAATGATAAATAATTCAATTTGAAATTTTCAAAGTTGAAAGGATTTGCTGTAAAATCACCATTGAACGCCTTGTGAGACACAAAACCGATGACACAACGTTTTGGAAGTTGGCCTAAGAAGATATTATCTAGCGACTTTCCCTGCACGCCCGTTGGTATTGTGATAGCTTTCACTTCGGCCCTAGTCACTGGATATTTTGCGGTATTAATTTCTAATGCCGAATTATGTGCAAGTAATATGCTTGGATTTAATTTCATCCGACGGACATATAACGTGGCTTCGTTAATATGGAGTTTATAAACAGTTGTAGCCGACATTAGATGAAAATTATCACGTGCGCGAACAAGTCTAACTCTCATTTCAACACCATTAATTAAAAATTTTTCTTGATTAAATATATCAACATGTAGATGTCCAATTAAATCCACTGGTTTACTTTTTTCCGTCAATTTTTGCCGTTTACTGTATCCTGCATTGCTAACGTCCGTGCTATTCATTTTTCCTGCTTCGTCAGCATACCACAGAGATGAGGTAAGATGAGACTTTTTTGTATCTTTACCATAATTCAGTAATGTTTCAATATAGGATCTGTATGCGTAAGTATTGTTCAGTGGAGACACTAGTTTCTGATTTAAATAAACATCAACTTGACTGAAAATTGAATGAAGCCAGTTATTAACAGGTGCTACACTATCAACATCCGTTATTAAGTCAGTATTATCAGCTTTAATTATTTTTGCATTTATATACAACATTGTTTGTGATAAATCTAAATATTCTTCTCCATGACCAGGAATTACAAATTCAATAGGACCATCTTCAGTAAGCGACGATAAAGGCTTGTAATTGATCCATTGTCCATTTTCAATGCTTGTTTGTGTTGGAGGTAAAGCAAATAAATCTAATTCTGTTTTAATACATTCACACGATTGAGCATGTAAAAATGCCATTTTAAGAAAATATATCTGACTGTTTTGAGCGTTTATTTTTCTTCTTCTTTACTCGAGGATGTAAAGTCGTGGAATGAGTACAATTACTCATTAACCTTTTCTTTTTATAGCCTGCACCGTTTATTAACTTATCAATTTTATTCTCAGCTTTACGTTTTAAATTTACTCCCGCCTCTGCTATATGTTTATGAAATGATTCTTTCGCAGGCTGATTTTCATTGAGATCACCCAAAAATTGTATTCCCGTGTTTAATGCTTGTTTACCAACTGCACCGACGCCTTTTTTTATTAATGGCATAATACTTCGAAATAACCCGCTAAAAAAACTACCGAGACCATGGCCTCTTTGAAACTGATTCCCTTTGAATACAGATCCCACCCCACTTCCAGCCTGTAAATTGTAATATTGTTGATACGGACACGTCTTCATTATGCAACTCTTCTAAAATGAAGTTTAACGCATAAAATTCCGAATTGAAATGGTGCTGCGTACCCGTCGTTACACCTTATATCAATTTCTATATTTGTAAATTCTTTTCTCAAAACTGAAACGAAGTGTGGCTGGGGGTAGGATATCATTTTATTAGAACCAAAAACATAGTTATCTGTGTTTATATGAATTATTCTTAATAACGGTGTAACAACATCGCCGACCAACTGCGGTTCAATTATGTCACAGTAAATATATAACTGTGGCGGTACACCTAGCACTAAATTTGGTAAATTAATTGAAGTTTTTTGTTGGTGTAAATCAGTAAATGGTGGATATCCTAATTGCAAAGATAATCTCGGAGATAATTTCGTAGAACATATACTGTCATTTTTAATTTTTGTATGCACCCGTTTTTCTGTCTTATCATAAGAAAATGATACATATTTATTTATTTCGACGTGTACATTCATTTCGTGTAATACACTATCGATATTTTCGTAATTTTTCGAAGGAATTTTTTCCTGAATTAATTTTTTCTTTCCATTTTTGTCCGTGGTTATAATGTTTACTCTGTTTTCTCTCTCGCTGATATTGTAGAATGAACAAGGATAGATAATTTCTGATAATGCAACCTCCCATGTCCCATTCAACTTTACGTTTTGGGGTAACTGTGTTGTAAATTTTGTAGTTTTATTATCGGGAAAATATTGCATCGAACTGTTACTAGGTAAAGTAATAAAAAATTCTTTATCATACATTGTTTAATGATTTTACTTGCTTTGCAGATATCCACGAATTAAATTTATCACTATAACCTTGCCACTTGACGAGCAACTTCTTTCTACTTCCTTTACCTGATTCTGCTACAATTTTATCAATTTTATATGTCTTATCAGCTGTTACATTCACTCTTTGTAATTCAGGTTCGTAGAATGTACCCTCGATTATTTCATTATTTAAGTCTTTTAATTTGTAAACTACAGGGTTTCGTTTTATAATAGCATATATTTTAAATAATTCTTCACTCCAGTTAGCTTCATAACCTTTTTTGAAAATATGTTTATATTTTGATATACGAACTATATCATTTATTGAATATCTGGCTGGTTTTAAATTTTCTTTCATTTCATACTGAGTTCTCCATACTTTTAATACGTTATTTTCATTCACATCGACCGGGGCAATTTTTGTTATTCGATGTTTTGTTTTATTATAAGCATCAACGAGGTTTTGTAATACCTCAATATATCTATATGTATTTTTAAAAGTAAAGCAACGATACATTTTTGTTTTTAATGTTCTATTAAATCTTTCTACAAAACAGGCTTTCACGTCAGAATTTTGTGTAACATAATATTTAATATCATTTTTCTGTAAAAATAATCTTACAGATTTAGCAATAAATTCAGACCCCTTATCTGTTTGTAAATAAACAGGCTTTCTGTCCATAAATATAACTTCCAACGCGGCAATCACTGATGACGGCTTCTTATCTTTCAGAGGTATTGCCCAGGCAAATCTACTAAACACATCAATCACTGTTAAAATGTATTTGTAATTATCATTATAGCGACTTATCGATCGCATATCATTCAGATCAGCTTGGAAGAGGTCATTTATATTCGAAACTCTATATTTATTTCGAGGGAAATGTTTTCGCACTGGTTTATGGAGTGTATAAGCGTCTTGCGAACTAATCCAGTTATCTACTTTCTTATTATCATATTGATCTTTTACCGCGCTTTTTAAACTATTAACCCCCGAAAAACCAGCAGGGTGTGAAGGATCAAAATAAATTTTAGACAATTTCTTATTCATAATTATAGGGTAAATCGTTTCCACTGAACTTTTTTAGATTGTATAGTTCCTCTATTGGGTTCATTCGAATTTTCCTCGCTATTGTAATTTAATTGTCTTTTATTTTTTGTCGGTGTTTGAGTATTACGTTTTTGGGAAACATAAAATTTTCGTCTTCGCGGATTATTAATTAGCTCTATAGAAATATTGATTTCTTTTAATGTTTTAACAAAATATTCCCAACCCGTTGGATTACTGTATTTTCTGTGTCTTATTACATCAGCAACTAAATCTGATATATTTGAATTTGGTATTTGTTTATTATTTATAGAAACTACGCCACTCTCATTCCAATTAATAGTATTATTAGACTTTAACATTTCTATTAATACCCTGGCTTTTTCCTGATGAGATTTAGGTAGAATTTTAATTATTTTTTCAGTTTCATCTAAACTCTTCCCCGATAAAAAATTTGATTCCTGTTCTTCTTCTTCTTCTTTGTTCATTTGAGATTCTATTGAAAATTTTATAGGTTCTCTTGTTTTTTGTTGAAACTATAAATATCTTTGTAATATTTCCTGATACAAGGCCCATTTCTCGGATTCTGGTAATTTTGAAGTTAAAATATTTTTCATATCGTTGTCTAGTTGACTAGATATATCTTCTTCTTTATTGTTATTATTATTACGCAGACGAATTAGATTTTCTGGCGATATCAACACCATCTTTTTAGTATGCTCCATTTTTTTTTTTAGTTTTTAAACAAAGCACCTAGAACACCGCTCAATAAGGGAGCTAATAAAAGGGGCAAGAACGCTCCACCTGATTGAACTATAACGCGTTTTTTCTGTTTCCAGTTTTCACCTGGTTTAATAAGATTTCTTAATATTTTCTTATGTCGAAAAAGAGCAGCGTGCTGTTTACGACTGAGAGGAATATTACCATTTAAAAGATTATATATACATTCGCAGATGCACTTAACTGAATTACAGTCAGCGTTTTTCAATATTGCTAGTCTGTATTTCGGTTTTAGTTTATGCAAAGCTCGCAAAAATTCGGCGTTATTAGTTACCGTTGCACTCATTTTTATGATATGACTTTTGGAATATTTTTACTATTATATTTATACTTTTTCTTAGGTAAGTAAACAAATGTCAGTCCGTTACGACAAGTTCTAAATCTTAACCAATCAGGCGTGCTCTGTTTCAAATCAAAAATTATGTATCCATGAGGTTCTGATGTTGCGTCACAATAGGCTTCTTGTATAAATTTGATATTTTCTGGACATATTTGACGTGCCAAGTGTAAAATCTGAGCCTTATCTCGAGGATTTTTAAAATAAATTATGTAATTCGCGTTAAGTGAAATATCTCTTTGACCCTTTCCCTGGTGAAATAAATTTTGCGTAAGAAAAAACACTGATAAATTTTTATGATGAGACCACTTTGTAAAAATATCTACTATACGTTCATCTGCTTCTCTCATCAAATCATCTATAATAATTAATCGGGGGTCTTTGCCATCTATATTTTCTACATCAGGTAAACCCTCGATAAAATTTACACCTTTAATAGTATTATACAAATTTTGCCAAGTACCATAATGCCATGATATTTCCTTAAACGATGTGTCACTCATATCGTTAATATTTAAAATAAAATTGTTAACGTAAAATGACTTGCCGGAACCAGAAGGCCCAGCAATTAATGCGGAAAAGGGGTGTTTTAATTTCGTACACATGTTTACTCGTGAAAGATGTAAATTAAACTAACAATTATAGAAAACAAAAATTTATTTTATTTGTCATATACATTTACATATTTTATACAAAATATACAATTACTTAATAATTTTCTCGAATTCTAAAAGAGTTGTTTGCTTTCCTGTGCTGTAATCCTCGGTCCCCGTATACTTGATACACCAATCGGCAACGGTCTTCTGTAGTTCGGCTACCTGGTCATCCTTCAACTCGTCAAACCGGCCAGGGAGGTAAATAATGAAATTTTCACACTCTGCTATTATCTTTCTTCCGAATCTTGTTTTTACAGCTATAATATTTGTTAGTTTATATTGTTTATTAAGTTCCATATCAGTTATTTTCATTCGTGGTTTAACATTTTTCAAAGTGCCTATTTCAGTCAACTTGTTGAAATCCATTTCTAAACAAAAGAAATTATTGTTATTCTCTTGAAACAAACTTATTAATAATTTACAATTTATACAATACTAACAATAATAATAATAATACTAACAATAATATTCTTACCAATTGTCACGACTTCAAGCAGCTTGCGTAATGAAATAGACTGGAAATAATAAAATCCACACTAGTCACCATATATACGTATTCCGTACGATTAGATAACAATTTTTTTCTAGAATACCAGTAATATCCAGAAACCAACCTTTCATGCTTTGACCTCCTAAAAATAACGTATTAAATGTTTATATTTAATTATCAACCCCAATTAGTTTATCAATGTTTATGTTTATTTATTCCTAGAAATATCACATGAAATGTTTATATTTTAATTTCAATTATCAACAAAAATAGCTTATCAATGTTTATGTTTACTTATTTAAACAAAAACAACTTCTCTCTTGATAAGACTGGCGCCAGTGTAACCTTTGACCGACGTGCGAGAAACTGCTACAATACTACTTACAATATAGAACGTATTCATCAAAAATAGGTAAAATCTGGCTTTATTTTTGTAAAAAGTCATATAAATATTTGCTTTCGCGCCCGAATTTTATAATTCTTTATCATATTTTAGCTAAAAAAACATTGCAACAAAAAATTGCTATTTCAAGTGTGGTAGGTATTCTGGAATCTAGCCCATGTAGCTTACAATATACAACGTATTCATCAATAATAGGTAAAATCTGACTTTATTTTTGTAAAAAATCATATAAATATTTGCTTCCGCGCCCGAATTTTATAATTCTTCATCATATTTTAGCTAAAAGAAAACATTGCAACATGAAAATTGCTATTTCAAGTGTGGTAGGTATTCTAGAATTCAGCCCATGTATCTTACAATATAGAACGTATTCATCAAAAATAGGTAAAATCTGGCTTTATTTTTGTAAAAAATCATATAAATATTTGCTTCCGCTCCCGAATTTTATAATTCTTTATCATATTTTAGCTAAAAGAAAATGTTGCAAAAAGAAGATTGTTATTTCAAGTGTGGTATTTATTCTAGAATCCAGCCCATGTAGCTTACAATACACAACGTATTCATTAAAATGACACCCGATTATTGAATGTTTATTATCTGGTTGGGACCACGTTTTGGTCACTTTTGCATGTCCAATGCTAAAATTATCCATAGTATAGATCCTAAAGCATGAATATGAATGTTTTAACAAAAATATCTATTTCAAGAATAGGTAAAATCTGACTTTATTTTTGTAAAAAATCATATAAATATTTGCTTTCGCGCCCGAATTTTATAATTCTTCATCATATTTTAGCTAAAAGAAAACATTGCAATAAGAAAATTGCTATTTCAAGTGTGGTAGGTATACTAGAATCAAGGCCATGTAGCTTACAATATACAATGTATTCATTAAAATGTCACCCGAAAATTAAATGTTTATTATCTGATTGGTACCATGCTTTGGTCACTTATGCATGTCCAATGCTTAGAACCATCCATTGTATAGATCAAAAAGCATGAATATGAATGTTTTAACAAAAATATCCATTTCAAGAATAGGGAAAATCTGTCTTTATTTTTGTAAAAAATCATATAAATATTTGCTTTCGCGCACGAATTTTATAATTCTTCATCACATTTTAGCTAAAAGAAAACATTGCAACAAGAAAATTGCTATTTTAAGTGGGGTAGGTATTTTAGAATCCAGCCCTTGTAGCTTACAATATGCAACTTTTTCATTAAAAATAGATAAAATCTGACTTTATTTTTGTAAAGAATCATATATATATTTGCTTCCGCGCCCGAATTTTATAATTCTTCATCATATTTTAGCTAAAAAAAAACATTGCAACAAGAAAATTGCTATTCCAAGTGAGGTAGGTATTCTAGAATCCAGCCCATGTAGCTTACAATATACAACTTATTCATTAAATTGACACCCGAAAATTGAATGTTTATTATCTGATTGGTACCACGTTTTGCTCAGTTTTGCATGTCCATTGCTAAAATTATCCATATTATAGATCCTAAAGCATGAATATGAATGTTTTAACAAAAATATCCATTTCAAGAATAGGTTAAATCTGACTTTATTTTTGTAAAAAATCATATAAATATTTGCTTCCGCGCCCGAATTTTATAATTCTTCATCATATTTTAGCTAAAAGAAAACATTGCAATAAGAAAATTGCTATTTCAAGTGTGGTAGGTATACTAGAATCTAGGCCATGTAGCTTACAATATACAACGTATTCATTAAAATGACACCCGAATATTGAATGTTTATTATCTGATAGTTTTTTTTTTTTAGCTAAAATATGATGAAGAATTATAAAATTCGGGCGCGGAAGCAAATATTTATATGATAATAAACATTCAATTTTCGGGTGTCATTTTAATGAATACGTTGTATATTTTAAGCTACATGGGCTGGATTCTAGAATATCTACCACACTTGAAATAGCAATTTTCTTGTTGCAATGTTTTCTTTTAGCTAAAATATGATGAAGAATTATAAAGTTTGGGGGTGGAAGCAAATATTTATATAATTTTTTACAAAAATAAAGTCAGATTTGACCTTTTCTTGATGAATACTGTGACGAAGCGTCACGATGCAGTTTCAGTATTTTTGAACGTTAATTTCTAGTCAAATTTACCGAAGCTCTACCTTCCAAATATTTTAAAACTATTGCCTAGATTTTTGCATTCGAGTCAAGTAACCGCGCAAGGCCAGCGCGTGCATGTCTAGTAATGGCAGAACAATATGGAATTTTATTTGTTTACATCGTGTTTTTGTGCAGTTGTTCTACAAACCATTACTCTGATTTTTTTGATTCGAACACCATAAAATGCAAGATAATGTTCTAGTGTAGTACCAAACACATCGCAGTGGTTTTTGTGCAAGTGGTGTTTTGAAAAACATAACCATCGAGCATGTGCTTGGATTGTAGTCAAGTTACTCGTTCATTTAATTTAATGCAGCGAAATTAACTCGTTTACTGACTAGTAGTATAGCAGTGAGAGTGCTAGCTTATTTGGAGGGATCTCAGGGGATTTTAGGGGTCAGAAGGGCGTAATGAGTATTCCGGTGGCGGAGTGGGGGTCTCAGGTGTCGGTAAGGTCACTGTTCTGCAAGTGAACATGTGCAAGGTCAGATTGAGGGGGTTTGTTTTCCTGGCACACGTGTGGACACATGGGTACACCTGTTTGATGCTTGAAGCTGGTGGTTGAACCCCTGAGTGTGTCAATAACCTAGTCGGTCTGCTGAACCATTGCCATAGGTCAGTGTATTACTTAAAGCACACGTGCAAGTGGCACCTGTGAGTGATGCTTGAAGTGGGCGGTTGAATAACCTAGATCGTTCGCAGAACCATTGCTATAGATCAGTGTATTACTTAAATCACACGTGTAAGTTGCACCTGTGCGCGATGCTGGAAGAGGGTGGTTGAATTAACCTAGACCGTCTGCAAAACCATGACTTGTAGATCAGTAAGACACCTGCATGATGCCGGACGATGATGGTTCAACTCCTGAATGTGTCAATAACCTAATGCGTCTGCAGGAGCATGGCATTGAATTGTAGGTCAGTGTCTTATTAAAGCACACTTGCAATTTGCACCTGCACGGCGAGACTTACGGGGTGAATGTTCAAAATAGAAAATTGGCATTGACTTTTACGTTGAAGACACACGTGTAGTTTGCACGTGCATGATGCTGGAGGAAATCAATGTCTTACAAAAGAGAGTGGTTGAACACCTAAGTGTATCAAAAACTAATCTGACATAGAGTTGTAGTAGTAGTGTCTGCTAGTATTTTTGAAGTGTTTAATAAAGTAGCTCAAGTAAAAGAAACCATATCTCTAACAGATTTAGAAAAGGGCAAGAAGTTTATAATATTAAACCTGTATCTACTACCTACGGTGAAAAAATTGTTCTCGAACTAGAGAACAACATATTGTTTTTGGGAGCAAGGTTCAATAAACTATCGGATGAGCAGATAGTAAGCGGTAACGAGCAAGCTGAGGCAGAAAAACTCTATGTTGTGTCCAAGGGAAAGATTGGTAAAATTGTGGATCTAGAATTTGGTTCACTGTAAAGAAGATGTCACATACGAAAAGTACGAGTTGTTTTCTGAGGGACTGTGAAACATTGACGCATAAAGTAAATTTTAATAACAATTTTATTATTAACATAAATAAACATTTGAAAAAACTAAAAATTTAAAAAAAAGATATTCACAATAACTGTATTTTAAAAAATTTAAATAAAAAATTCAAATATTTTAATATAAATGATGGATACAGAGTATAAATAAATGTACAGTTTATATAACACTATCCACTATTGATGAAAGTGCGGTTCAGAGAAGAAATTGAAATACAACTCCTGGTAAAGTGGGACTATGCCTACCGGGCAGCTTGAAGAGGTGATTGGGAACAGTGTGCAAGAGATCGGCAGAGGTTTAAATTAAAGTTAGAAATGTATTATTCACTTATTATTAGTTATGTTTTAAAAACTGTTTTAGAAACTGTAGGAAATAAATCTTTGTTATCTATTGTGGTAGTAATAATTATGTGTCAATAAATGTGTAAAATATTATATGGTTTTAATTAATTGTCAGCTACAAAACCATCATCATCCCTTCCGCTTCATCCTTTTTGCAAAAATTATGGGTCATAAGTGTAACAATAAAAATAGACAATATTTTAAAATAAAATTTATTATACATCTATTTAATTACAATTTGCGATACAAAATTATATTATAGTACATTTTATTACATTCAACACAATACTTTTTAATGGAGTATACATTTCCAATTTGATCATCATTATGGTCATCGATCAGTGTGTGGTCCACACAGCGTCGATATTTCTGAAACTCCGGATTATCCTGCCTTTGCTTCGGAAATTTGTCCCAGTGCGTATCAATTTGATTACAGGCGAAAACCATAACAAACTCCATTGAAAGTTGAGAAATATCTTCTTCTAGCATAAAATGTAAAATTCTACATTCATAAAACTTTTTAAACGATGCATATGGATTAAAGCGCTGTTTATACCAATTATATAGCGCATGAACATTACGCACAGCACAGTTTTCTGTATGTAAATTACATATATTTAATTTCAAAGGTTCACATATATTTTGCAAATTAGGACAATCCAAATTTTCAACATCTATAATTTTTGACATATGTGATTCTAATATATTGCCTAACCATTCTACTTTTTCATTTCCTTTTACGTATATAGTTTCAGCACAGTTTAGCCAAGATTTCACTATACTCTTTAATGACGATATGGTGTCGTACCAGAACTCCAATTTAAATTATGATGTTTTTTAATTAACCAAACTATATTCTTTCTACGTTTTGAACTTAATTTAGTCCAATGATATGGTGGTAAAAATATTTTTGATTTGCATAAGTCAGTGTTCATATTTAAAACTGCAATTTCTTTACAAAAAAAAACTACTCCATTGTTTTTATTAAATATTTCATATCCTTGTAAATCAACTATAAAAATAGACATATTTCTACCGGTTAACGTTCAGAAAACAAATGAATATAAAATCCAATAGTTGGCTTTTATACTCAATGATGAACTACACCCCCCACAACACAATTCCCCTCTCTCTCTCACTCATATATTCATTCCACATTAGATTTACTTATCCAACTATTATATTTATTATCAAACCCAAGCCACTTAACATAAACCATATTACCTTTCTTCTTCAAAATTGTTTCCACTAAGTATATATCTGGATACTTAGCTTTTTGTAAATCATATTCATAAAAGCCTCCTTTAATAATTTGCCCTGACTGATATTTAAGAACATATGTAATGGAATTGGTTAACTGAATTAAATGAATTATAAAAATTTCATTAGACCAATTAGAAGTATAGCCCTTCGCAAACGCCTCTCTATGTTTACTTATACGCACAAAATTTCCGACTTTAAATTTTGGTTTACTAACTGATTTTATTTTACTGTAAACACTGTCAAGAAGTAATTTTTCATTCTTTTTACTAACATCTAAAGGTTTCATCAGAATTGTCCTGTGTTTTGTATTATTATACTTTTCCGTAAGTATAAGTAATAAATTCAGCCACTTGTATGTACCTTGTAAACTAAACTCTTTCCATATCATTGATTTCACAGTACGATTAACACGTTCAACAACCGATGTCTTCATAGTACTATAAGTTGAATAATGATTTATATTATTTTTTTTCTTTAAATTTTGGAAATCTTTATTATAAAATTCTTTTCCCAGATCAGTTTGCAAATTTCTCGGTATTCGATTACTATTGAACAAAATACTTTTCATAGCTGTCGAAATTTCTGAACCTGTTTTGTTTTTAACAGGTCCACAAAAACTTAGAGAAAACATCAATAACAACTAAAATGTATCGATATCCTCTGTTCATTCTAGCGTAAGGAATCATTTCTACCAAATCTGCTTGAAATATATCATCTATTCCTTTAACAATTACTCGTCCTCTTGGAAAATTAACTTGAGCAGGTCTGTGTAATTCTTCTACAATTCCACGTTTAATTTTCGACATAGTAAACAGGTGTTTCAAATATAATTTCAATATGTAAATGTAGGGGAGGATTTTTACTTACTGGCCCAGGAAATATTTCTAAAGAATCACCTTGAATAATACTTCTATTGATTATATTTAAAACTCGATGACGCTCATTTTTAATACGATAATTTAGGAATACTTTGGGATCACTAAATTGAACTTGAAAAACTTTTCCTGAACATGGAAAATTATAAACATCTAAATTATTAATATTATATAAATTAGATTTCAATTCTAATGCTAAATTAAAAATAATAACAGATTTCAGATTATTTTTTAATTTAGTTAATTGTACTTCAAAATTATTTTTAATGTTAGTAATTTTGTTATCTAATTCTAATTTAAATTTATCATTATTTAACCGAATTAATGAATTTAATTCGTGGGACAGAATGTCCACTCTTTCGTTGATATGTTTCCTAATTTTATAATGCTCAATATGTCGTCCGAATTTGTCGAGAGTCATTATTGAAATGACACTATTCTATAACTTTCGCTTTTTTAAACTCTTCATTAATGGATATAATTTCATTTCCGTGGCCTGTATGTCCGGCATTACGTCATGCAATTAAGAGCCGCAATCTGTCAAAACCAATTCATTAATGTTATCCTAATATACGTACTCTATTTTTTTATTGAAAAATTTTTTAAAATAATTTCCACCTGATTTTTTTTCCTTAGATATTAAGCCCAATCTTCTAGAAGCTAAAAGAGCTCTTCTTTGAGTGTCAAATTTTGGAGCAATAATGGTTGTGTATTTATAAGATCTTGTTCCTGACAACTGCTCACCATCACTATAGTGTCGACGGGCTGAATTAGTTCTTTTCACTATATCAATATAATTTTTTTCATCAGCCCGATTATATCCTACTGGATGTTTCCTAAATAACAACTCGTATAAACCTGGTGTTCCTAAATACTTTATCTTCTGCACAATTAAATCTTTGCCATCAATTTGTACCTCAGAATCACCTATATAAAATTTTTCAGTTTCCGCATCATGTCGCACACCGTACTTGAAATCAAATGAATCTTTTTCGTCTGTCAACATTTCTTCAATATATTGTCGTGGTAATGGATCATACTGATCTAAATAGTCCTTGAACGAGGCTTCACGAGTTAAATTCATTATATCCTCTCTTGTTATTGATGGGCGGTCTTCGATGATTGTTGATTGATTGTTAGTAAATACATCATCGTTCACATCGTCATCCACTGATTCTGCTACTACACTTGTTTCTAAAAATTTAGGACCTGATAATTTTTTTTTTTTAAGGTATTTGTTCATTGTTTGTTATGTTCATATTCGATTCACTTTTGACTTTTTGCTTTATATTTGCTATTGGTAAATTAACCGCAATATCTTGTAAAGATTTTATTATTGGTTTATACTGTGACTCTAATTCTACTTGTTTATGAAGTGCACCAAGCCTAAGGTTCTTAAGCTTTTGTTTAATAATATTTCGAGTATTGATTATATCTGTAGTGCCCTTTGCTTGCTTCATAAAGAAAGTAGTAGGTGTTGTTCAATAAAATGTTTTACGATATGTTTTTAGTTGCTATGTATTATTGAGTTGTCAGATTTCGACTAGAATAAACAGCAAAATTTGTGTTCGTTAAATTTATATTTATTTTTATATATATTTTCAATTATACAATATTATTAACTAATATTTTTACATTGGTGACCCCGAACTGAATCTTCGCACCTTCGTTTTCGTCATGGAAGATGTACACCATGACTCTCTACCACTTCATCCTTCGGAAGCCGAATCTGTTCAACTTTCGACCCTCTCCACTTCTTTTAAGATTCCTGAATTTTGGCCGGCCGATCCAGAGCTTTGGTTTTCTCAAGTTGAAGCTATTTTCGCTTCCCAGAGGATCACTTCAGAGAGAAGCAAATTCGTAAGACTAATTAGTGCCTTAGGCCCACAGTTTGCCGCTGAGGTAAGAGACTTAATCATTGCACCTCCAGTGGAACAACCGTACTCTGTAATTAAAAAGGCACTGATTCAACGATTAAGTATTTCTGAAAAAGAAAAGCTACAACAACTATTAACATCTTCTATTATTGACGACAAAAAGCCTTCACAAGTCCTACGATACATGCGTCAGTTGGTCTCAGGGAAGCTACTTGACGAAACTATCCTCGAAGAACTGTTCATGCAAAAATTACCATTATCAACTCAATCCATTATTTCTTCTTTGTTGCACTGTTCCCTTGAAGAGAAGGCAGAAGTCGCAGACAAAATCGCGAGCATTTCCCAACCTTCAATAGCATCGATCTCGCAGGAAACAATTTCTATAAAAAAACTATCAGAAGATGTCAAGAAGTTGCAGTCACAACTAGAACTTCTGACCACGGAATCACCTTCTCTCTGTTGGTACCACAAGAAATTCGGAAGCAACGCCAAGAAATGCACACCACCCTGCAACATGGAAGATTCTTTCAAAAAGAAAAAGGTTCTTCTCAACGAAACTGCTATAAAAATTTCAACTAATACAAAATTAATACCTTGTATTTCCAGTTGTCATCATCTTAATGTATCTGCAACACTATTTTATTTGACGGACAGAACGTCTGGGCAACGTTTCCTGGTGGACAGCGGTGCTCAGGTTAGTGTCATTAAGGTTGCATTTAACGAATCTAAACTGAAATTGTTACCTATTTCTTTACAAGCTGCCAATAAGTCATCTATTGACACATACGGTTTCAAAACTTTGACATTAGATTTCGGTCTTTCAAAACCTTTTACATGGAAATTTGTCATTGCAAATGTTCAATGCTCAATAATCGGAGCAGATTTTTTGACACATTTCAAATTAACTGTCAATATGTCAAAGAAACAAGTTTTAGAATCGGATCAATACACAAACAAAATACACTTCATAAAAAAAACCCAAACTCCTATTTCACCACAATCTTACTCAGAATTACTCTCACATTATCCTTCTCTATTAACAAATAAATTATATTCAAAATGTCAAATCAAACATAAAGTAAAACACTGTATAACTACTACCAGTTCCCCAACTTTTGCAAAACCACGCCGTCTAGCTCCTGAAAAATTGATGGAAGTCAAAAAAGAATTTAATAATATGCTAGAGATGGGTATAATAAGACCTTCTTCTAGTTGCTGGGCTTCACCCTTACACTTAGTTCGAAAAAAATCGGGAGAACTACGACCCTGCGGAGATTATAGAGCTCTCAATTCACAAACGATTCCGGACAGATACCCACTTCCTCATTTACAAGATTTTACGGCAAACTTACAAAATTCAAAAATTTACTCTAAAATAGATTTAGTAAAGGCGTATAATCAAATACCAATGGATGAAGAATCAATAGCCAAAACAGCAATTACAACTCCATTCGGTCTTTTTGAATACATAGTTATGCCGTTCGGTTTAAGAAACAGCGCTCAAACTTTTCAACGTTTCATTGACATCGTCACGAGAGGTTTAGACTTTTGTTTCGCTTATATAGACGACATACTCATTGCTAGCAATTCTCCGGAACGTCACTATGAACACCTAAAAATTATTTTTGACAGATTACAAAAATTTGGTATTTTCATCAACAAAGATAAATGTCAATTCGGTCAAAATCAAATATTATTTCTAGGACATAACATTTCTCCTTCCGGAATCAAACCTGTACATGAAAAAGTAGATAGTATTTATAAATTTCCAATGCCAAAGACACAAAAACAACTACGAGAATTTCTTGGTTTAGTAAATTTTTATCATCGCTTCATCAAAAACTGCGCTACTATTTTACATCCAATCAACAAACTATTAGATAACAAAAAAAATAGTTCTAAAGAAATAATTTGGACTAAGGAAGCTACTAGAGCCTTTAATATGATTAAAACTAAACTAACACATGAAACAAATCTTTCTTTTCCAATACACGGTGCAAAAATTAATATTATGGTTGACGCATCAGACATCGGAATCGGTGCTGTTCTTCAACAATTCGTCAATAATCAATGGGAACCACTCTCTTTCTTTTCGCGAACTTTTAACTCGACTGAAAAACGTTACAGCACATTTAGTAGGGAACTTTTGGCTATATTTT
Source organism: Stenolophus ochropezus (assembly GCA_035578165.1). Lineage (NCBI taxonomy): Eukaryota > Metazoa > Arthropoda > Insecta > Coleoptera > Carabidae > Stenolophus > Stenolophus ochropezus. The sequence goes on along the minus strand of JAQOWZ010000084.1, from coordinate 263,437 downwards.
CAGCGATAAAAAAATTCAGATATTTCCTTGAAGGTAAAGAATTTTTTGTTTTAACTGATCATAAACCTCTAACTTTCATTACAAAAATAGCCAGCAATAATACTTATTCACCTCGCGAAATGCGGCAATTAGATTACATTTTTCAGTTCACAAATGACATACGTCACATCTCTGGCAAAAATAATCCAGTTGCGGATGCCCTTTCTCGCATTTCCATAAACATCCTATATTCAAATAGTCAAATAGACTATAATCAGATTGCAAAAATGCAACAATATGATCAGGAATTACAAGAGTTACTCGAAAACAAAAATACAAATTTAATATTTAAACAAATATCTCTACCTAAAACAGATGTTAAATTATGGTGTGATATTTCAACAAACACTTACAGACCATACATACCAAAACAATTCCAAAATCTTATATTCAAACATTTTCATTCATTCTCACATCCGGGAATTAAATCAACAATTAAATTAATTACTTCAAAATTCATTTGGAAAAATATGAAAAGATATTTAACTGACAAAACAAAACAGTGTTTACAATGCCAAAAAGCTAAAATAGTTAAACACACCAAATCACCTATTTTTCAATTCACAACTCCAACTTCACGTTTCAGTTCAATTCATATCGACTTAGTCAAGTTACCAAATTCACAAGGTTTTTCTTACCTTCTTACTTGCATCGACCGTTTCACCAGATGGCCTGAAGCAATACCTTTAAAAGATTGTTCTGCACAATCAGTTGCAACAGCTCTACTTGATGGTTGGATATCACGGTTTGGTGTACCAGCAACAATTACATCTGATAGAGGCCAACAATTTAATTCCTCTCTTTTTCAAAAACTACTAAAACTTTTAGGAACACATCATATACAAACAACAGCTTATCACCCTCAATCAAATGGCATTATTGAACGTTTTCACAGACAATTAAAAACTTCCTTAAAAACCTTTCAAAATCCTTCACAATGGATCAGTTTCCTTCCGTTGGTCCTTCTTGGAATACGATCCTCCGTAAAAAATGATATAAATTGTAGTTCTGCAGAACTCGTGTACGGCACGAACCTTAAATTTCCTGGAGAATTAATTCCCACAACTAAACATAACATATTAAATAAAGCAGAAGCAAATCAATATTTAACACTATTAAAAAACACAATCAATAAATTTACTCCAATCACTACAAGACTATCAACAAAAACATCACACAACATCCATCCAGATTTATTCAAAACTTCCCATATTTTAATTAGAAATGACACTATTGGTCCCATTCTTAAACCAGCATATAATGGACCTTTCAAAGTTGTCAAAAGATATGATAAATTTTTTAAAATTCTTATAGATGACAAGATAGAAACAGTGTCAATAGATAGACTTAAACCAGCTTATATCAATCATTTTGATTAACACAGTTCAGCAACCTCAATGACACAACTGTCATTCCGTTATATTGTTAATTTTTTTGATTTTTTACAACCTACTACTTCCTTTCTTGGGGAGGGCTTGTGTAGTGCCCTTTGCTTGCTTCATAAAGAAAGTAGTAGGTGTTGTTCAATAAAATGTTTTACGATATGTTTTTAGTTGCTATGTATTATTGAGTTGTCAGATTTCGACTAGAATAAACAGCAAAATTTGTGTTCGTTAAATTTATATTTATTTTTATATATATTTTCAATTATACAATATTATTAACTAATATTTTTACATATCTTTCGTTAATCTTGCATTCATTTTAATTAACAAAAGGTATGTTGAACCAGGCGCAACAATAATCAATTCAATAACTGTGAAACAGCTGTATCGTGACAAGTTTTTACAGGTTCAAGGTCGTACACCAGCTAAATATGGATGTTCAGATAAACAGAGTTGATATTTGAATAAACAGGTAAAAAATTTATACAATTACAGATAACCAACGCAAAACCTGATTAATGTCTGGTAGCTTGTTGAAACAGTTGTCAAAGATAATCAGTTCAATAACTGTGAAACAGCTGTATCGTAACAAGTTTTTACAGGTTCAAGGTCGTACATTAGCTAATATGGATGTTCAGATAAACAGAGCTGATATTTGAACAAACAGGTAAAAACTGCAACAATTACAGATAACCAATGCATAACCAGGTTAATGTCTGGTAGCTGTATAGTCAAATAAGTGTAATTTGAAAAAAATCTGTTCCGGTTTTTAATCAGATCTTTGTTGTTTCCGAAAGAGTCTAGTAGATGTTTACCTCGTGGTAACTGAATAATAAGTGCCATCCATTAGCTCATGTCACTATTATTTATTATAATGTACTGATCAAAACCTTTACGATAACGCCCTTTTTGAAAATCACTTTCTTTAACAATGACTAGAAACCCATACTTGTTTCGCCAGCAAAAAGAACAGACGTCCTTAAACTTTTCATATGACATATCTGTATTCACATGATCAGTGTATACATGTTTTAAATTCAAATCATCTTGTTTGAATATTATTAATAAGTTGGCATTATCCCGTATGAGATGTTTAGGGATTCTGGTATAAGTTTGACATAAATAAAAACAGTCTATAGCCTTGTGGCGACCCATACTAAAATATTCTCTTATTACATCCTGTTTATCACATGCCACATCATCAAATATAAACACTGAGTTGCATTTTGCATTTGAGGGCTTCTCAATATCTATGTTTTAATTGTAAGCAAAATAACCTATCTCTTTAATAGGTTCCAGAAGTAGTTTTAAGTTTGGAAAACTTAGGCCATTTTCGTGCTCTAGAAGTGCAAGCATAACATTTGTCTTATCACATCCTGTGGGTCCGGCTATAATACATCGTATTATATTTGGTAACATATACTATGTCGAGGTTTACTACTACTACTACTAATAGTACAAAAGTCATAATTTTTAACATAAAGATCGTGATTCTGTTTTACAATTTGCATGTTTAGTATAAATCAATGTGTGATCGTTACATTAACACAGTTCATTACAAACTGTTGAAGAGGTAAGACGTGTACGCTTTAAATAGTCATGAAGAAAAAAGTGCAAAAGAGGAAATCTAACAAAAGTTTAACCTTTCGCAATGTAGTTAATAGCGCGCGGGAAGCGATAAAGACCAACAATAGTGATTTTGATTTAAATAAATCTGCGAGAATAGCTCTCCGAACTGTAAAAAGAATAAAGCGAAAAATTAACAATCCCAGAGTTATATCAATGTCGAAAAGAGGAGGATTTTTTCCATTAATTTAAATTTTTGCTGGCTTGAGCGCTTTAGACGCACTTGGGGGTGGAGCTGCAGGTATCGCAAAGGCTGTCAACGACGCGCGAGCTGCTGGGGAGCAATTAAAGGAAGCTGAGCGTCATAATAAAATGATGGAGGCTATTGCCATGGGCAAAGGTCTCTACTTGAAACCATACCGAAAGGGGCTTGGCTTGTATTTAAATCAGTCAAATAACTACCAGTGAAGTTACCATCACGAGCATTAACTAATATTGATCTTCAAAAATATGCAAAACAACTGCAAATTCCACATTTTAGAGGAATTTTCATGTGGGATAAATTACCCAGTCAAATAAATCCGAATGAGTGTGCCATTGTTAATTTAGATAATAGTGATGGACCAGAATCTCATTGGGTTGCTTATAAAAAACTAAATAATTTAGTTGTATATTTTGATACTTTTGGAAACTTAGCGCCACCAAAAGAACTAGTTCCTTATTTTGGAAGCAGATGTTCAATAATTTATAATTATAGTAGGTACCAACCTAATAATAGTGTAAAATGCGGTCATTTATGTTTAGCATTTCTATACAAACAAGATTGAAAACTGTTCATTAACGATTGAACCGCCATGTCATACACATTTACTCTTTTTGGTACAGATTCTAGTATAACTCAAACTTTCTACCCACCTATTGTACTCGATGAGGATTCCGAATATGTTCTAAGATTAATTAATTTCGAAGTGTATAATACAATTCCAAATATTGATAATCAAAATAATAAATTTTATATTAATAATCAAATAATTACAATTCCAAAGGGTTCTTATGAAATAGAAGATATCAACAAATTCATAACACCGAAGTTAGATACAGGCACCAAATTAAACATTTTAGCAAACAATAATACACTTAAATGTGAAGTTAGCAGCAATAGGAAAGTAAATTTTGAATCAAATGATTCAATCGGAAATATTTTGGGATTTAAACCACGAAAATTAGAAGCAAATAAATTACATGAATCTGATAATCCAGTTTCTATTATTAAAGTAAATACAATTTGTATTGAGTGTAGTATAACTACAAAGTCTTATTCAAATAATAAAAATGTTCATATACTTCATGAATTTTTCCCACTCGTCCCGCCAGGATTCAAAATAATAAAAGCTCCAAATCAAATAATTTATTTACCAATCAGCACGCGAGTAATAAATTACTTAACTCTTAATATAGTGGATCAAACCGGGGCTTTGATTAATTTTAGAGGAGAAGTCATCACGGTAAGACTACATCTTAAGAAACAAAATGAGAATTAATTTTAATAATAATATAATTTCCAAGCATATAAATACAACACAAAACCGGAATAGTATCATTAGTAAGAGGGCTGTTAAAGGGTTAATTTCACAAAATTATCAGTTTTTGAAATCACTTGGTTTTAAAGTTCAATCTGAATAGGAGTAAACATAAAAAGCATATAAAAGCTCTCATTATTTGGATTGAAATTAAATTTAAAAAATCGAAAAATATTATTGTTTGCATCCATCAAAATGAATGGTAATATTCTGAATGTATAGAAAAAGCCTTATTTGATGACTCAATCAGTCATGCTGAAAAACAACCCACCAACCATACGCGTCCACATCCTTAAACAATATTGATGAGATTCGTATTCCCATACTACAACAATATTTATATACTCTTCCATGGAACAGTTTACTGTATATTGAGGGTAAACTTCTCACAAAAGATGACAAAGTATCGAGTACAGCTAAACTGGTTAACAATGAATTTTCGTTTTTATTTAGTGAAATTCGTTATGAAATTGGAGGCAAAGTGATTGATAAGGTTCGAAATCCTGGTATAACGTCATGTATGAAGGGTTATGTCTCATATAATATAAATGAAGGTAAACGTTTACAAAATGCTAGCTGGTCACCTTGGGAAGATAAAACAAAGCAGATTATTGACACCAATGGTAATTTCAATGTGTGCATCCCACTTAATATGTTGGTAGGATTTTGTGAAGATTTTAAGAAAATTATTCTAAATTTGCAACAAGAATTAGTCCTTATACGAAGTAGAACCGATGTGAATACAATTGATAACAGTTCCGCCGATGAAACTGTGAAAATTGAATTGAGTAATGTTCACTGGAAAATACCACACATATCAGTAGCTGATGCTGAACGACTGATACTTATGAAGTATATGGAGAAGAGTGTTAATTTGGAAATAGCCTTCCGTAGCTGGGAAGTTCATGAATATCCACTGCTGCAGAAAACACAACATCACACCTGGCCCATCAAAACTACAACGCAATTAGAAACAGCGCGTTTTGTCATCGTGGGATTCCAGACAGATCGCAAAAATAAAGCAACCAAGGATATGAGTAAATTTGATCATTGCAATTTAACTAATATTAAGTTGTATTTAAACTCAGATATGTATCCGTATGATAATTTGAATTTGAATATTAAAAATAATCAATGGGCAATGTTGTATGAGATGTACACTCAATTTCAATTGTCTTATTATAATCAATTATGTGAACCTATCTACACACCTTACGAATTTATAAAAAAAGCACTACTGGTAGTTATAGATTGTTCACATCAGAGTGAGACATTGAAGTCGGGTGTTGTTGATATACGATTAGAATTCCAGACAGATCGCAAAAATAAAGCAACCAAGGATATGAGTAAATTTGATCATTGCAATTTAACTAATATTAAGTTGTATTTAAACTCAGATATGTATCCGTATGATAATTTGAATTTGAATATTAAAAATAATCAATGGGCAATGTTGTATGAGATGTACACTCAATTTCAATTGTCTTATTATAATCAATTATGTGAACCTATCTACACACCTTACGAATTTATAAAAAAAGCACTACTGGTAGTTATAGATTGTTCACATCAGAGTGAGACATTGAAGTCGGGTGTTGTTGATATACGATTAGAATTTGAGACTAATGAGATTATGCCAGACAATACAACTGCTTATTGTTTAATTATACACAATAAAATTATTAATTATAATGCATTAACAAATATTATTAGTAATATGTAAATTTTACTTTTACTAACAATCATGGTATAGGTATAATAAATTTGTGTTGTTAATTTGCAGAGCTATAAAACAATATGATGAAAATAATGGTAATATATTTCAACCGGAATCTAATTTGGCTTTATTTAAGTTTTATCGGGAAAAATTAAAACAAATGAAGTGCGGTATTTATGGTGCTGGATTAAGGAAACAATCTAAAAAATTAGTTTGGCAAGATTTAGAATCCTGTTTTGAGTCTCGAATACGTACAGGAATGATTACAAATTTGAATTTTAAAGGTCCTCAATTATTTCTAAATAAATGTTTTAGAATTTTTTCTAATAAAATTAAGGAAGCTCTCAATTCTTCAAATTTAAAAGTTAATCTTCAGTTTCACGCTAATTTTATATTACCCAAAACAGGTGCTGTAGAAGTGAAATCTTTCAACATGGCTAATAGTATTATAAATAAAACGACGAGTATCAGAGAGTAGTTTAGTGACAAGGTAGACAAAATATTATCAAAATTATCAGAGTTTCAAGAGCGTGATTCAGGATGGGCGTTATTTGAAATTTTACATTTAAAAATTAATATTAATACATACACACCGATTTTTGGAGGTACAAATATTGAATTACCCAATGATATCAAAACTATAAAAGCAATAATCAACATAAAAAATAAAGATAATTATTGCTTTTTATGGGCTATAGTTTCTGCACTGTATCCTACAAATAAAATGCAGATCGAGTGGCGTCTTATCCTCATTTTAGTAAAGTTTTAAAGTATAACGTTCTAAGTTTTCCGATGCAGCTAAAGAATATTCCAAAATTTGAAAATATGAATAAAATATCTATTAATGTTTATACTTTACAAAAATCTGATAAAGAAATGCATCCAGTTGAACCATTATATTTATCTAAATTTGTGGGAGATAAATTTGTTCATTTATTAATGTTGTCTTCAAACTCTAATGATGACGATGATGATTACGAGGAGTGTGTTGATGAATTCTTGGAAGATAAAGACAGGGTTCAAGAGATACGAAATGCTACTAGTTACCATTATATGTGGATTAAAAACTTATCAAAACTTTTGAGTAAGCAAATATCAAATCATAATGGGAAACTTTTTCTTTGTGATACATTTTTAAATCATTTTACCTCGAAAGCGGCTATTGAAACACACATAGTTGATTGTAAATTAATAAATAAATGTCGGGTTGAATTACCTCATGATAATAACAAATATTTGGAATTTAAAAACATACATTATCAAGACACCGTACCCTTCGTTATATACGCAGATTTGGAATCAATATTACAAAAATCGGAAGATAAACAAAATAAAAATTCAGTTCAAATTCATAAACATGTTCTTTGTAGTATTGCCTATTTTTTAAAATGTTCATATAGTAGCAAGTTATCATATTTTAAATTAAACAGAAGTGGAAAGTGTATTGACTGGTTTTCAAATGAGTTTCAAACTATTACACAATTTGTTGACAAAAAATTTCAAAATCCCGTACCAATACAAATGACTAAAGAAGAAGAAATTAAATATTCAAACGCCAAAGTATGTTACATTTGTAGAAAAGAGATTTTGGAGATTGAAACAAAGGTTCGGGATAATAATCATTTTACTGGGGCTTTTCGTGATGCTGCACATCAGTCATGCAATTTAAATTTTTTAAAATCACATACAATTCCAGTTGTATTTCATAATCTTAGTAACAATGATGGACATTTTATCATTAAAAATATAGACAAAAAGTTATCAGGACAAGTGTCCCTTTTACCAATTAATAAAGAACGATACATTTCATTTACAAAGAAAGTGCAAGATACAAAAATTGATTTTAGATTTATAGATTCCTTCCGTTTTATGCCTAGTAGTATTGAAAAATTGTCATCTTATTTGAGAGACGATGAGAAACAGATAACAAAAATTTTTTGTAAAGACATTAGTCAGTTTAAATTATTGACAAGAAAAGAAGTATTTCCTTATGAATACGTTGATGACTGGGTCAAATTTAATGAACCTTGTTTACCTGATCGAAATTGCTTTTATAGTTCTTTGAAAGATGAAAATATTAGCGATGAGGATTACATGCATGCCACAAATGTATGGCGAACATTTAATATTAAAACATTAGGAGAATACTCGGATTTATATCTAGCAACGGATGTTCACTTATTAGCAGATGTGTTTGAAAATTTTCGTAATAATTGTTTACAGACTTACAAATTAGATGCTCTTAAATACTATACAGCACCTGGTTTGGTTTTCACGCCATGTTAAAATACACAAATATAAAACTTGAGCTGCTAACAGACGTTGACAAATTATCATTAATAGAAAAAGGGATACGTGGTGGACTAGTTCAATGCTCTAAACGTTATGCGAAAGCTAACAATAAACATTTAAATGAATTATACAAGCCGGATGAACAAGAAACGTATTTCATGTACTTTGATGTTAATAACTTGTATGGCGCAGCAATGAGTCATTATTTACCGTTCGGGGGATTTAATTGGGTGGATAAAACTGAATTCTACAATATTGGTTTAATGAACTTAACCGAAAATTCAGATATTGGCTACATTTTCGAAGTGGATTTAAAGTATCCTAAATCTTTACATGCGTTACATAAAGATTTACCTCTTTGTCCGGAAAACTTTATTCCTCCTACTTCAAAACAATCTAAATTGGTTGCAAATTTATATAATAAAAAAAATTATGTTTTTCAATATCAAAATTTAAAACAATGTCTTAATTTAGGAGTGCAAATTACACACATACATACAATTCTTAAGTTTCAACAAAGTCCTTGGTTGAAATCATATATTGATTTAAATACGGAATTGCGAAAAAAGTCAAGCAATGAATTTCAAAAGAATTTCTTTAAATTAATGAATAATGCTGTTTTCGGAAAAACTATGGAGAATGTTCGTAAACATAAAATCGTTAAATTAGTAACAAAGTGGGACGGTCGTTATGGTGCCAAAGCATTAATAGCCAAACCAAATTTTCACAGTTGTTCTATAATCGAGGATGATGTAATAATAATAGAAATGAATAAAACTTCAATACTCTTCAATAAACCAATTTACATTGGATTCTTGGTTCTAGACATCTCAAAAACATATATTTATGATTTTCATTATAATTATGTAAAACAAAATTTTGATTCAAATGCTGAAATTTGTTACACTGATATAGATAGTTTAATTTATTTATTTAAGAACTTTGATATTTATAAAATTATGAAAAGGGATATACATAAATCTGATACTTCAGATTATCCTTTAAATAATATTTATGATATTTCATTAGCCAATAAAAATGTGGTTGGTTTAATGAAGGATGAAAATAATGGCAATATTATGACAGATTTTGTTGGACTACGAGCTAAAATGTATGCATACAAAACGCTTCTTAGTACTAATGAAGAAGTAAGTATAAAAGCGAAGGGTGTTACAAAAGCCACTATGAAGTCTATAAATTTTCAAGACTATTACAAATGTCTATTTCATAAAGAGTCAGTTGTGAAATCACAAATCTTAATAACTTCGAAACAACATAATGTGTTTACAATTAAGCAAAATAAGCTAGCTTTAAGTTCATATGACGATAAATGAATTGTGAATTATCTTTTTATGGATACGTACCCGTATAGATATAACATAGATATATTAAATTGTAGTTTGTAAATATGTAGCGTCAACATATGTGGTACTACATTCCAAGTTGGGACAGGGTCCCAATTATTTGCATCTTAGTAGTTTAGGTTTTCAGCCTACAACTTCTGCATGGGATCTACAATTTATAGTGGGATTACGAACTAATATGACTGCAATTATTGGGACGATTGAACCTGTGAAAATTTTGCAGACCCTGGAAATATTGTGGCATCCTTTCATATTACAGACCCCGCGAGAAGCTCTTTTGATCTAGACTGGTAGCTCGGTGAGGTCATTGACTCTTATTTGAACAGGGTGATATCATTTACCAAAACGACAGGACACAACAATTTTATTTAGAAAAAAGATTGGCTACACTGGATTTGAACCCGAGATCTCATCCTCTGTTCAATTCAAGTTGCAGCGCGCTAACCAACTGACCCACCAAGTCAGCCACAGCTGCATCTTGTAAAAATGTAATATTAATAATATATTGATTGTAATAATTGTTTGTAAATAAATAAGCAATTTGATAATTTTATTACTATTCTTATTCCTTTTATAATTACTCTTATACAGTTCAAGTTCTTCCGATACACCTTTAAACTTGTGTATCACACTTAATCATTCAAATAGTCAAGTCTTGTCACCATCGTCTTCCATATAGACTTAGTATGCATCTGCAATATTACAGGTGCAGTGTCAGTGTCTCCAGAAATACACCTGTAAGACACTTCTTTTCTATCAATAAGTGGAACATATCCTAAAGCGCGAGAGAATAATTTATTACAAGTATCAATTTTCTATTTTGAACATTCACCCCGTAAGTCTCGCCGTGCAGGTGCAAATTGCAAGTGTGCTTTAATAAGACACTGACCTACAATTCAATGCCATGCTCCTGCAGACGCATTAGGTTATTGACACATTCAGGCGTTGAACCATCATCGTCCGGCATCATGCAGGTGTCTTACTGATCTACAAGTCATGCTTTTGCAGACGGTTTCGGTTATTCAACCACCCTCTTTCAGCATCTCGCACAGGTGCAACTTGCACGTGTGCTTTAAGTAATACACTGACCTATGGCAATGGTTCTGCAGACGGTCTAGGTTATTGAACCACCCACTTCCAGCATCACAGACGGATGCAACTTGCACGTGTGCTTCAAGTAATACACTTACCTATGGCCACGGTTCTGCAGACGGACTATGTTATTGACACACTCAGGGGTTCAACCACCATCTTCAAGCATCAGACAGGTGTACCCATGTGTCCAAACGTGTGCCAAGAGAACAAACCTCCTCAATCTGACCTTGCACATGTTCACTTGCAGAACAGTGACCTTACCGACACCTGAGACTCCCACTCCGCCACCGGAATACTAATTACCCCCCTCTGACTCCTTCAACCCCCTGAGATCCCACAAAATGAGCTAGCTCTCTCACTGCTATACTACTGTGACTTAAGGCAATATTAAGTGTTTTTATTACGGTTTGTATCGTATTAATGTTAAATGTTATTTATTTATATTTATATACGGTATTTGTAACTGTTTAGTGACTATGTTCACCTCTGATGATAGGTACGAGGGGAAGGGGGTGAACAATTTGATAAAAGCGCGGTCGTCGACCGACTCGTGGCTTTTTTGTGTGAGTTTTTGGCCAAATAAAGACGTAAAAAATAAAAGTGGTGAAGTAGAGTTTTTTATTTGAATTATTTTCATTTATTTTCCTATCCTTCCACTGATGAACGTAAGGTAAGTGGAAGTGAAGTATTTATGGGAAAATTTGAATAGTGTTTTGCCGTTTTTCACACCCCTATGTGAGCCAAACGTGTGTTTGAGAAAATCGTTCATTCTCATCCCGTGCACGAGTTGTGCGTAAGTTGCGATAGTTTGTGAATTTCGATTACTAGGGGCAGAGAAGAACTAGTGACTGCGCTACCACTATCGAGATAATTTTGGATGAATTTCGGCGAAGAAAGAATCCTTGAATCCGTCATTTTGCTTCGTGAGCCGCGGAACAGAATTCGGCTTGTCCATCGGTCACCGCCAGGACTAATCAAGGATAGTACTGCTGAATTTGGTTTTGTGTTCGTTTTTACCTAGCCCTCGCATCGCGTGCACGTGGGTGAGCGAACAACGCAGGTTGTAAGAATAACCGATTTTTATCCGAAATTAATTTATGCTTTCATTTACGTCTTTTTACTGTCTTTTTTGTAAAGTCGTTCCGTGATGTTGTGTTCAAGCGAGCGACCACAACCAATGTTGGAATCCGTACCTTGGACATTTTTTCTCCATTGAGATATCCGTGGTCGTCGTCACTGGTAGCTGAGTTAGACGTCACTACCGTTACGTAGAGTGGCGCCCGAGATTTGGCAACGAATAGAGCGACAGCTTTTGTATATTTTAGTATACCGTGCCTGTCGACTAATTATTGTGCTTTTGCACGAGTTATTGTTTTGTAGGCTGTGACGACGTATTTTACATTGTGTGACGCGAAGGTAACGCCGTAGTCCGTCACACGTTTTCGAGAACGATAGCGACTGACGACGTAACGATGTCACAATACGTTGTATATTGTAAGCTACATGGGCTGGATTCTAGAATACCTACCACACTTGAAATAGCAATTTTCTTGTTGCAATGTTTCTTTTAATAATAATAATAATTTTTTATTGACTGAAAAGCACTTACATGCACAGTACGTCCAATTAATTAAGATATAATGCCTAAATAAAAACAAAGGTATATTAACGGATATTTAACAGTATAATTAATTTTATTGATTTTTGTGCATTAAACTCACAATCACACTTTCAAAACGCATTGATCAAAATTTTCATCTTTTAAATACTCTTCTACGCTATAGTAACTTTTATTTAGTAATAGTTTATATAAAGTGGATTTAAATTTTTTGGCTCTAATTTTCTTGTAGTTTCGGGAAGTTTGTTAAAGAGCATAACATTAACACTGTTAAGTTGCGAATTTGTTCGACTGAATTTTACTGTTGTTAAGTAATTGTTATTTTTCGTATTGTATTTATGAATCTCGGAATGAGTTGTAAAATTTAATATGTTTTTCCTGATGTACATTAAACTATTCAGAATATATTGGGAATGAAGTGTAAAAATACCAAACTTTTTAAATAGGTCCTTACAAGAGTGTGTTGGACTTACGCCGGCAAATATTCTAACAGCCTTCTTCTGCATCATAAATACTCTGTTTACTTCAGATGATTAGCCCCATATCAATAAGCCGTAGCTCATGACAGAATGAAATAATGCGAAGTAAGATATTTTAGTTGCGGATGGGCCGACTGTACAATATATTTTACGTTTAGCTAAAATATGATGAAGAATTATCAAATTCGGGCGCGGAAGAAAATTTTTATTTGATTTTTTACAAGAATAAAGTCAAATTTTACCTATTCTTGAAATGGAATTTCACTATACTATGGATGGTTTTAAGCATTGGACATGCAGAAGTGACCAAAGCGTGGTACCAATCAGATAATAAACATTCAATTTTCGGGAGTCATTTTAATGAATACGTTGTATATTGTAAGCTACAGGGGCTGGATTCTAGAATACCTACCACACTTGAAATAGAATTTTTCTTGTTGCAATGTTTTCTTTTAGCTAAAATATGATAAAGAATTATAAAATTCTGGCGCGGAAGCAAATATTTATATGATTTTTTTACAAAAATTAAGTCAGATTTTACCTATTCTTGAAATGGATTTTTTTGTTAAAACTTTTATATTCATGCTTAAGGATCTATACTATGGATGGTTTTAAGCATTATACATGCAAAAGTGACCAAAACGTGGTACCAATCAGATAGTAAACATTTTATTTTCGGGTATCATTTTAATGAATATGTTGTATATTGTAAGCTACATTAGCTGGATTCTAGAATACCTACCACACTTGAAATAGCAATTTTCTTGTTGCAATGTTTTCTTTTAGCTAAAATACGATGAAGAATTATAAAATTCGGGCGCGGAAGCAAATATTTATATAATTTTCTACAAAAATAAAGTCAGATTTTACCTCTTCTTGAAATGGATATTTTTGTTAAAACATTCATAATTAGGCTTTAGGATCTATACTATGTATAATTTTAGCAGTGGACATGCAAAAGTGACCAAAACGTGGTACCAATCAGATAATAAACATTCAATTTTTGGGTGTGATTTTAATGAATACGTTGTATATTGTAAGCTACATGGGCTGGATTCTAGAATACCTACCACACTTGAAATAGCAATTTTCTTGTTGCAATGTTTTCTTTTAGCTAAAATATGATGAAGAATTATAAAATTCGGAAGCGGAAGCAAATTGTTTGAGATTTTAATTGTTGTCAGCTCCGTATATTGGGAAAGGTACAACTCATATTTGCCAATGTTAACGCCATATACGCTTCATTGTACTTTTTGTAGTTTATTGTTAGTGGCGCTGTCGCTTACCACAAGTACAAGTCTGTTCGGTTCCGGCGTTGCTGCGCCAAAGTATTCCACGGTTGGACTCAGTTGAGTCCAGCTGAGACCGACGTAGAGCTTCACGGATTCGCTGACGCCTCCACCAGGGCGTACGCCGCCGTCGTCTATATCCGCACAGTCAATCCTGATTGAGCGTTCCACACGTCCCTCATCGGCTCCAAGACCAAGATGGCACTCGTGAAAACTGTCTCCATTCCACGTCTCGAGCTGTGCGCTGCTCAGCTTCTAGCTCGTCTATTGCTGTACGTCCGCCAAACCCGGCGGATCTCTAATCTCCCTATGTTTGGGTGGTCTGATAGCACCGTCACACTCGCCTGGATACGTGGACACCCAAGTAGATGGAAGGCATTCGTCGCCAATCGAGTGTCCTACATACAGACCACACTGCCAGGGCTGTCCTGGCGCCACATCTCAGGTGAAGAGAATCCTGCCGACGTCGCCTCCCGCGGTGCTACTCCGCAAATACTCTCCACCTCGAGCCTATGGTGGAACTGTCCTCCATGGCTTTCTGACGCGACTCAGAATTGGCCGACCGCAACACAAGAGCTACCCGATTCACCAGGTGAAGAAGCTGTCCAGAAAACCCGCTCCATGCCGGTCCAGGTCGAAGAAGAGTTCGCTCTGTTACCGCGGTATTCCTCCCTGTCACGCACGCTCCGCGTAACAGCCCAGTGCATGCGATTCGCTCGCCGCTGCGACAAGAGAGGAAGAATTTCCAGACTTGCAGGTCTGGACGATCGAGAGCAAGAGACATGCACCGGCTTCTTAACCACATTCGAACTAACTGCTGCGAGAGTCCGTCTGATTTACAACGTCCAGAGAGAGAAGTTTGCCACTGAAATAGCGCAACTGAAAAGCGCTAGACCCATTCTAAGGGCTTCGCCTCTCGTGAGTCTAAATCCATTTCTCAACGCTCACGGCATGCTATGCGTGGGCGGTAGACTCGAGAATTCCGGACTTCCCGATTCCGAAAGACACCCGCCTATCCTTCCAAGGTCATCTCCGCTAAGCCAGCTACATGTCCTACATTGGCACACATTAGCCCTCCACGCTGGCTTAGCATTAACTCACTCACTCCTCCAGAAGCACGTCTGGATCCTCCAAGGGCGAGCCCTAACAAAGAAGCTGCTCCGAACTTGCATCCCTTGCAGGCGTCGTCGTCCGCTGATGGGCAAACAACTCATGGGATACCTGCCAGCTGCCAAAGTGACTCCCAGCCGCCCTTTCCTGCGTTCAGGAGTAGATTACGCAGGACCCATCCGGTGCCGCCCGTCTCCAGGTCGTGGGCGACACTCCACCAAGGCCTACATCGCCCTCTTCGTCTGTCTTTCCACCAAGGCGCTTCACCTGGAGGTCGTGAGCGACTTGACGACCAAGGCCTTCCTGGCGGCCTTCCGTTGGTTCGTTGCACGCCGAGAAGTGTGCAGCGAGCTGCTTTCCGACAACGGCACGACGTTCGTCGGTGCCAGCGCAGAGCTGCGCTCCATGTTCCATCAGGCGTCGCTGTTCTACCACGAAGTAGCTTCTACCCTGTCCGATTCCGGCACACGTTGGAGCTTCATTCCACCGTCTGCACCGCACTTCGGCGGCCTGTGGGAGGCCGGAGTCAAATCAGTGAAGAGTCTCCTCCGCAAAACCATTGGTGAGACGACCCTCACTTATGAGGAGCTATCTACAGTACTGGCTCAGGTCCTGAATTCCCGTCCGCTGACGCCGTCCTCGTCGGACACTGCGGACATGTCCGCGCTGACCCCAGCGCACTTCCTGGTTGGTTCATCATTGCTGACCGTTCCAGAATCAGGTTCCCATAGCGAGCCCAGCGACCTGGCGACCCGCTGGCGGCTCGTTCAACGACTCACACAGCACTTCTGGAAGTAGTGGTCAACGCAGTACCTGCACCAGCTGCAACAACGTCCCCGCTGGCGCTGGGAAAGATCCAACTTCAGTGTGGGCCAGTTAGTGCTGGTTCACCACCCGCAGCTGCCTCCAGGTAGATGGGCACTGGACTGAGTGACTGAGCTGCATCCAGAGGCAGACGGCCTCGTCAGGGTAGTCAACGTCAAGACTGCCACTTCAGAGCTTCGCCGACTTATCTCCCGGCTAAGCCCTCTGCTGATCGAGACGGACGTCATCCCCTCAGCCAAGCAGAGACTCGCCGCGCCGCCGTCGCCACCGCTGCGTCGTTCTACGGTGGGCAGTCCAGGTCATTCCCAATCGGCCTGATGTCCACACGATCTTGCTTACTTAAGTTTCATTGTTCTTCCATGTTAATTGTTTAGTTTAGTCGCTTCTCGACTAGGTGCGCAGTATGTTTGAGATTTTTATTGTTGTCAGCTCCGTATATTGGGAAAGGTACAACACATATTTGCCAATGTCAACGCCATACACGCTTCATTGTATTTTTTGTAGTTTATTGTTAGTGGCGCTGTCGCTAGCGAATATTTTGCTTTTAAAAATTTGTACAAGTACAAGTCTGTTCGGTTCCGGCGTTGCTGCGCCAAAGTTGTTTTGTATCGGTCCGCAACAATCCATTGTTGTACTGCCCCAGATTGATCCGTAAAGTATTTACATTTGTTATATCTGTTATTTGTATAATTTTGGTTGTGCTGTGTGTAAATAAATAAGTGTTTCTCGCGTGGTTGTGAGAAAGTGAGATTTACAACCTCACCAACTGTTCCATCATCCATACTCGATATCCTGGGTATCCATCCGTATTATCCCGCACACAAATATTTATATGATTTTTACAAAATTAAAGTCAGGTTTTACCTATTGTTGAAATGGATATTTTTGTTAAAACATTCATATACATGCTTTAGTATCTATACTATGGATGATTTTAAGCATTGGACATGCAAAAGTGACCAAATCGTGGTACCAATGGGATAATAAACATTAAATTTTTGGGTGTTATTTAATGAATACGTTGTAGATTGTAAGCTACATGGGCCGGATTCTATAATACCTACCACACTTAAAATAGCAATTTTATTGTTGCAATGTTTTCTTTTAGCTTAAATATGATGAAGAACTATAAAATTCGGGTGCGGAAGCAAATATTTATATGATTTTTTACAAAAATAAAGTCAGATTTAACCTTTTCTTGATGAATACGTTCTATATTGTAAGCTACATGGGCTGGATTCTAGAATACCTTCCACATTTGAAATAGCAATTATCATGTTGCAATGTTTTCTTTTAGCTAAAATATGATGAAGAATTATAAAATTCGGGCGCGGAAGCAAATAATTATATGATATTTTACAAAAATAAAGTCAGATTTTTACTTATCCTTGAAATGGATATTTTTGTTAAAACATTCATATTCATGCTTTAAGAACTATACTATTGATGCTTTTAAGCATTGGATATGCAAAAGTGACCAAAACGTGGTACCAATTAGATAATAAACATTCAATTTTCGGGTTTCATTTTAATTTATACGTTGTATATTGTAAGCTGTCGGCTGGTTGGCTGAGCGAGCTAGCGCACATCTCTATGCTCGCTGTGACGTCATACGAACCTGAGATCCTCAGTTCAAGTCCCAGCGACCGACAACGTGTGATTTGTCGTAAAATAAAAAACACAGCTACTTGTGTATCACACTCGGATGCTATAGACTTGCCATCTATACATCTTAAATAGAAGTAGCACTGGCAAATGAAACAACCGACAGTACGGCAGTTAGAACTGCGGCTCGGTGAGTTCGGTTGCCCTATGCTCCGCTTGGGAGATACAGGAACACATTATATATATATATATATATATATATATATATATATATATATATATATATATTGTAAGCTACATGGACTGGATTCTAGAATAGCTACCACACTCGAAATAGCAATTTTCTTGTTGCAATGTTTTCTTTTATCTAAAATATGGTGAAGAAATATAAAATACGGGCGCGAAAGCATATATTTATATGATTTTTTACAGAAATAATGTCAGATTTTACCTATTCATGATGAATACGTTATATATTGTAAGCTACATGGGCTGGAATCTAGAATACCTACCAAACTTGAAATAGCAATTTTCTTGTTGCAATGTTTTTTTAGCTAAAATATAATGAGGAATTAAAAAATTCAGGCGCGGAAGCAAATATTTATATGATTTTTTAAAAAATAAAGTCAGCTTTTACCAATTCTTAAAATGAATATTTTTATTAAAACATTCATAATCATGCTTTAGGATATATTCTATGGATGGTTTTAAGTATTGGACATGCAAAAGTGACCAAAACGTGGTACCAATCAGATAATAAACATTCAACTTTCGGGTGTCATTTTAATTAATACGTTGTATATTGTCAGCTACATGGGCTGGATTCTAGAATACCTACTACACTAGAAATAGCAATTTTCATGTTGCAATGTTTTCTTTTCGCTAAAATATGATAAAGAATTATCAAACTCGGGCGCGTAAGCAAATATTTATATGATTTTTTATAAAAAAAAAAGTCAGATTTTACCTATTCTTGAAATGGATATTTTTCTTAAAACATTCATAATCATGCTTTAGGATCTGTACTATGGATAATATTAGCAGTGGACATGCAAAAGTGACCAAAACGTGGTACCAATCAAATAATAATCATTCAATTTTCGGGTGTGATTTTAATGAATATGTTGTATATTGTAAGCTACATGGGCTGGATTCTAGATTACCTACCACACTTGAAATAGCAATTTTCTTGTTGCAATGTTTTCTTTTATCTTAAATATGATGAAGAATTATAAAATTCGGGCGCGGAAGCAAATATTTATATAATTTTTTACAAAAATATAGTCAGATATTACCTACTCTTGAAATGGATATTTTTGTTAAAACATTCATAATTATGCTTTAGGATCTATACTATGGATAATTTTAGCATTGGACATGTAAAAGTGACCAAAACGTGGTATCAATCAGATAATAAACGTTTAATATTTGGGAGTCATTTTAATGAAGCAAATATTTATATGATTTTTTACAAAAATAAAGTCAGATTTTACCTAATCTTGAAATGGATATTTTTATTAAAACAATCATATACATGCTTTAGTATCTATACTATGGATGGTTTAAAGCATTGGACATGCAAAAGTGACCAAATCGTGGTACTAATCAGATAATAAACATTTAATTTTTGGATAAAATATATCTGAAATAGGTAAATTCTGACTTAATTTTTGTAAAAAATCATATAAATATATGCTTCTGCGCCCAAATTTTGATAATTCTTCATCATAATTTACCTAAAAGAAAACATTGCAAAAAGAAAATTGCTATTTAAAGGGTGGTAGGTATTCTAGAATCCAGCTCATGTAGCTTACAATATACAACGTATTCATCAAGAATACGTAAAATCTAATTTTATTTTAGTACAAAATCATAAATATTTGCTTCCGCGCCCGAATTTTATAATTATTCATCATATTTTAGCTAAAAGAAAACATTGCAACAAGAAAATTGCTATTTCAAGTGTGGTAGGTATTCTAGAATCCAACCTATGTAGCTTACAATATACAACATATTCATTAAAATGATACCCGAAAATAGAATGTTTTTTATCCGATTGGTACCACGTTTTGGTCACTTTTGCATGTCCAATGCTTAAAACTATCCATAGTATAGATCCTAAAGCATGAATATGAATGTTTTAACAAAAATATCCATTTTAAGAATAGGAAAATCTGACTTTATTTTTGTAAAAAATCATATAAATAATTGCTTCCGCGCCCGAATTTCATAATTCTTTATCATATTTTATCTGAAAGAAAACATTGCAACAAGAAAATTGCTATTTCAAGTGTGGTAAATATTCTAGAATCCAGCCCATGTAGCTTACAATATACAACTTATTCATCAAGAATAGGTAAAATCTGACTTTATTTTTGTAAAAAATTATATAAATATTTGCATCCGCGCCCAAATTTTATAAATCTTCATCATATTTTAGCTACAAGGAAACATTGCAACAAGAAAATTATTATTTCAATTGTGGTAGGTATTCTAAAATCCAGCCCATGTAGCTTACAATATACAACGTATTCATCAAGAATAGGTAAAATCTGACTTTATTTTTGTAAAAAATCATATAAATATTTGCTTCCGTGCCCGAAAATTATAATTCTTCATCATATTTAGCTAAAAGAAAACATTGCAAGAAGAAAATTACTATTTCAAGGATGGTATGTATTCTAGAATCCAGCCCATGTAGCTTACAATATACAACATATTCATCAAGAATAGGTAAAATCTGACTTCATTTTAGTAAAAAATCATATAAATATTTGCATCCGCGTCTAAATTTTATAATTCTTCATCATATTTTCGCTAAAAGAAAACATTGCAACAAGAAAGTTGCTATTTCAAGTGTGGTAGATATTCTAGAATCCAACCCATGTAGCTTACAATCTACAACTTATTCATCAAGAATAGGTTTAATCGGACTTTATTTTTGTAAAACATCATATAAAAATTTGCTTCCGCGTCCATATTTTATATTTTTTTATCATATTTTAGCTAAAAGAAAACTTTGCAACAAGAAAATTGCTATTTCAAATGTAGTAGGTATTCTAGATTACAGCCCATGTGGCATACAATATACAACGTATTCATTAAAATGACAAAAAATCATATAAATAATTGCTTCCGCGCCTGAATTCTATAATTCCTTATCATATTTTAGCTAAAAGAAAACATTGCAACAAGAAAATTGCTATTTCAAGTGTGGTAGGTATTCTAGAATCCAGGCCATGTAACTTACAATATACAACATATTCATCAAGAATAGGTAATATCTGACTTTATTTTTGTAAAAAATCATATAAATATTTGCATCCGCGCCCGAATTTTATAATTCTTTATCATATTTTAGCTAAAAGAAAACATTGCAACAAGAAAATTGCTATTTCAATTGTGGTAGGTATTCTAGAATCCAGCCCATGTAGCTTACAATATACAACGTATTTATTAAAATGATACCCGAAAATTTAATGTTTATTATCTGATTGGTACCACGATTTGGTCACTTTTGCATGTCCAATGCTAAAATTATTTATAGTATTGATCCTAAAGCATGAATATGAATGTTTTAACAAAAATATCCATTTCAAGAATAGGTAAAATCTGAATTTGTTTTTGAAAAAAATCTTATAAATATCTGCTTCCGCGCCTGAATTTTATAATTCTTTATCATATTTTAGCTAAAAGAATACATTGCAACAAGAAAATTGCTATTTCAAGTGTGGTATATATTCTAAAATCCAGCCCATGTAGCTTACAATATACAACGTATTCATCAAGAATAGGTAAAATCTGACTTTATTTTTGTAAAAAATCATATAAATATTTGCTTCCGCGCCTGAATTTTATAATTCTTTATCATATTTTAGCTAAAAGAAAACATTGCAACAAGAAAATTGCTATTTTAAGTGTAGCAGGTATTCTAGAATTTAGCCCATGTAGCTTACAATATAAAACGTCTTCATTAAAATGACACCCGATAATTGAATGTTTATTATATGATTAGGACCACGTTCTGGTCACTTTTGCATGTCCAATGCTAAAATTATCAATAGTATAGATCCTAAAGTAAGAATATGAATGTTTTAACAAAAATATCCATTTCAAGAATAGATAAAATCTGACTTTGTTTTTGTGAAAAATCATATAAATATTTGCTTCCCAGCTGGAATTTTATAATTGTTCATCATATTTAAGCTAAAAGAAAACACTGCAACAAGAAAATTGCTATTTCAAGTGTGGTAGGTATTCTAGAATCCAGCCCATGTAATGTACAATATACAACGTATTCATTAAAATGGCATCTGAAAATTGAATGTTTATTATCTGATTGGTACTACGTTTTGGTCACTTTTGCATGTCCAATGATTAAAACCATCCATAGCATGAATATAAATGTTTTAACAAAAATATCCATTTCAAGAATAGGTAAAATCTGACTTTATTTTTTAAAAAATTATATAAATATATGCTTCCGCGCCGGAACTTTATAATTCTTTATCATATTTTAGCTAAAAGAAAACATTGCAACAAGAAAATGGCTATTTCAATTGTGGTATATATTCTAAAATCCAGCTCATGTGGCTTACAATATACAACGTATTCAACAAGAATAGGTAAAATCTGACTTTATTTTTGTAAAAAATCATATAAATATTTGCTTCCGCGCCTGAATTTTATAATTTTTATTATATTTTAGCTAAAAGAAAACATTGCAACAAGAAAATTGCTATTTTAAGTGTAGCAGGTATTCTAGAATTTAGCCAATGTAGCTTACAATATAAAACGTCTTCATTAAAATGACACCCGATAATTGAATGTTTATTATATGATTAGGACCACGTTCTGGTCACTTTTGCATGTCCAATGCTAAAATTATCAATAGTATAGATCCTAAAGTAAGAATATGAATGTTTTAACAAAAATATCCATTTCAAGAATAGGTAAAATCTGACTTTGTTTTAGTAAAAAATCATAAATATTTGCTTCCGCACCCGAATTTTACAGTTCTTCATCATAGTTTAGCTAAAAGAAAACACTGCAACAAGAAAATTGCTATTTCAAGTGTGGTAGGTCTTCTAAAATCCAGTCCATGTAGCTTACAATAAACAACGTATTCATCAAGATTAGGTAAAATCTGACTTTATTTTTGTAAAAAATCATATAAATATTTGCTTCCGCGCCCGAATTTTATAATTCTTCATTATATTTTAGCTAAAAGAAAACATTGCAACAAGAAATTTACGATTTCAAGTGTGGTAGGAATTCTAGAATCCATCCCATGTAGCTGACAACATACAACGTATTTATCAAGAATAAGAAAAATCTAACTTTATTTTTGTAAAAATTCATATAAATATTTGCTTCCGCGCCCAAATTTTATAATTTTTTATCATATTTTAGCTAAAAGAAAACATTGCAACATAAATATTGCTATTTCAAGTGTGGTAGGTATTCTAGAATCCAGCTCATGTAGCTTACAATATACAAAGTATTCATCAAGAATAGGTAAAACTTGACTTTATTTTTGTAAAAAATCATATAAATATTAGCTTCCGCGCCCGAATTTTATAATTCTTCATCATATTTTAGCTAAAAGCAAACATTTCAACAAGAAAATTGCTATTTCAAGTGTGGTAGTTATTCTAGAATACAGCCCATGTAGCTTACAATATACAACGTATTCATCAAGAATAGGTAAAATCTGACGTTATTTTTGTAAAAAATTATTTAAATATTTGCATTCGCGCCCGAATTTTATAATTCTTTATTATATTTTAGCTAAAAGAAAACATTGCAACAAGAAAATTGCTATTCCAATTGTGGTAGGTTTTCTAGAATCCAGCTCATGTAGCTTACAATAAACAACGTATTCATTAAAATCACACACGAAAATTGAATGTTTATTATCTGATTAGTACCACTTTTTGGTCACTTTTGCATGTCCAATGCTAAAATTATTTATAGTATAGATCCTAAAGCATGAATATGAATGTTGTAACAAAAATATCAATTTCAAGAATAGGTAAAATCTGACATTATTTTTGTAAAAATTCATATAAATATTTGCTTCCGCGCCCGAATTTTATAATTCTTCATCATATTTTAGCTAAAAGAAAACATTGCAACATGAAAATTGCTATTTCAAGTGTGGTATGTTTTCTAGAATGCAGCACATGTAGCTTACAATATACAACGTATTCATCAAGAATAGGTAAAATCTGACGTTATTTTTGTAAAAAATTATTTAAATATTTGCATTCGCGTCCGAATTTTATAATTCTTCATCATATTTTAGCTAAAAGCAAACATTGCAACAAGAAAATTGCTATTTCAAGTGTAGTAGTTATTCTAGAATCCAGCTCATGTAGCTTACAATATACAACGTATTCATCAAGAATAGGTAAAATCTAACTTTATTTTTGTAAAAAATCATATAAATATTTGCTTCCGCGTCACTTTTGCATGTCCAATGCTAAAATTATCAATAGTATAGATCCTAAAGTAAGAATATGAATGTTTTAACAAAAATATCCATTTCAAGAATAGGTAAAATCTGACTTTGTTTTAGTAAAAAATCATAAATATTTGCTTCCGCACCCGAATTTTACAGTTCTTCATCATAGTTTAGCTAAAAGAAAACACTGCAACAAGAAAATTGCTATTTCAAGTGTGGTAGGTCTTCTAAAATCCAGTCCATGTAGCTTACAATAAACAACGTATTCATCAAGATTAGGTAAAATCTGACTTTATTTTTGTAAAAAATCATATAAATATTTGCTTCCGCGCCCGAATTTTATAATTCTTCATTATATTTTAGCTAAAAGAAAACATTGCAACAAGAAATTTACGATTTCAAGTGTGGTAGGAATTCTAGAATCCATCCCATGTAGCTGACAACATACAACGTATTTATCAAGAATAAGAAAAATCTAACTTTATTTTTGTAAAAATTCATATAAATATTTGCTTCCGCGCCCAAATTTTATAATTTTTTATCATATTTTAGCTAAAAGAAAACATTGCAACATAAATATTGCTATTTCAAGTGTGGTAGGTATTCTAGAATCCAGCTCATGTAGCTTACAATATACAAAGTATTCATCAAGAATAGGTAAAACTTGACTTTATTTTTGTAAAAAATCATATAAATATTAGCTTCCGCGCCCGAATTTTATAATTCTTCATCATATTTTAGCTAAAAGCAAACATTTCAACAAGAAAATTGCTATTTCAAGTGTGGTAGTTATTCTAGAATACAGCCCATGTAGCTTACAATATACAACGTATTCATCAAGAATAGGTAAAATCTGACGTTATTTTTGTAAAAAATTATTTAAATATTTGCATTCGCGCCCGAATTTTATAATTCTTTATTATATTTTAGCTAAAAGAAAACATTGCAACAAGAAAATTGCTATTCCAATTGTGGTAGGTTTTCTAGAATCCAGCTCATGTAGCTTACAATAAACAACGTATTCATTAAAATCACACACGAAAATTGAATGTTTATTATCTGATTAGTACCACTTTTTGGTCACTTTTGCATGTCCAATGCTAAAATTATTTATAGTATAGATCCTAAAGCATGAATATGAATGTTGTAACAAAAATATCAATTTCAAGAATAGGTAAAATCTGACATTATTTTTGTAAAAATTCATATAAATATTTGCTTCCGCGCCCGAATTTTATAATTCTTCATCATATTTTAGCTAAAAGAAAACATTGCAACATGAAAATTGCTATTTCAAGTGTGGTATGTTTTCTAGAATGCAGCACATGTAGCTTACAATATACAACGTATTCATCAAGAATAGGTAAAATCTGACGTTATTTTTGTAAAAAATTATTTAAATATTTGCATTCGCGTCCGAATTTTATAATTCTTCATCATATTTTAGCTAAAAGCAAACATTGCAACAAGAAAATTGCTATTTCAAGTGTAGTAGTTATTCTAGAATCCAGCTCATGTAGCTTACAATATACAACGTATTCATCAAGAATAGGTAAAATCTAACTTTATTTTTGTAAAAAATCATATAAATATTTGCTTCCGCGCCCCAATTTTATAATTCTTCATCACATTTTAGCTAAAAGAAAACATTGCAACAAGAAAATTGCTATTTTAACTGTGGTAGGTATTCCAGAATCCAGCCCATTTAGCTTACAATATACAACGTATTCATTAAGAATAGGTAAAATTTGACGTTATTTTTGTAAAAAATCATTTAAATATCTGCTTCCGCGCCCGAATTTTATAATTCTTCATCATATTTTAACAAAAAAAACATTGCAACAAGAAAATTTCTATTTCAAGTGTAGTAGATATTCTAAAATCCAGCACATGTAGCTTACAATATACAACGTATTCAAGAAAAGGACACCCGAAAATTGAATGTTAATTATCTGATTGGTACCACGTTTTGGTCACTTTCGCATGTCCAATGCAAAAATTATCCGTAGTATAGATCCTAAAGCATGAATATGAATGTTTTAACAAAAATATCCATTTCAAGAATAATTAAAATCTGACTTTATTTTTGTAAAAAATCATATAAATATTTGCTTCTGCGCCCGAATTTTATAATTCATCATCATATTTTAGCTAAAAGAAAACATTGCAACTAAAAAAATTTTATTTTCAAGTGTGGTAGTTATTCTAGAATCCAGCCCATGTAGTTTACAATATACAACGTATTCATTAAAATGACACCCAAAAATTGAATGTTTATTATCTGACTGGTACCACGTATTGGTCACTTTTGCATGTCCAATGCTAAAGTTATTCATAGTATAGATCCTAAAGCGTGAATATGAATGTTTTAACAAAAATATCCATTTCAAGAATAGTTTAAATCTGACTTTATTTTAGTAAATAATCATAAATATTTGCTTCCGCACCAGAAATTTATAGTTTTTCATCATATTTTAGCTAAAAGAAAACATTGCAACAAGAAAGTTGCTATTTTAACTGTGGTTGGTAATCAAGAATCCAGCCCATGTAGCTTACAATATACAATGTATTCATTAAGAATAGGTAAAATCTGACGTTATTTTTGTAAAAGATCATTTAAATATCTGCTTCCGCGCCCGAATTTTATAACTCTTCATCATATTTTAACAAAAAAAAACATTGCAACAGGAAAATTGCTATTTCAAGTGTAGTAGATATTCTAGAATCCAGCACATGTAGCTTACAATATACAACGTATTCAAGAAAAGGACACCCGAAAATTTAATGTTAATTATCTGACTGGTACCACGTTTTGCTCACTTTCGCATGTCCAATGCAAAAATTATCCGTAGTATAGATCTTAAAGCATGAATATGAATGTTTTAACAAAAATATCCATTTCAAGAATAATTAAAATCTGACTTTATTTTTGTAAAAAATCATATAAATATTTGCTTCCGCGCCCAAATTTTATAATTCTTCATCATATTTTAGCTAAAAAAACATTGCAACAGGAAAATTGCTATTTCAAGTGTAGTAGATATTCTAGAATCCAGCACATGTAGCTTACAATATACAACGTATTCAAGAAAAGGACACCCGAAAATTGAATGTTTATTATCTGATTGGTACCACGTATTGGTCACTTTTGCATGTCCAATGCTAAAGTTATTCATTGTATAGATCCCAAAGCGTGAATATGAATGTTTTAACAAAAATATCCATTTCAAGAATAGTTTAAATCTGACTTTGTTTTAGTAAATAATCATAAATATTTGCTTCCGCACCCGAAATTTATAGTTTTTCATCATATTTTAGCTTAAAGAAAACATTGCAACCAGAAAATTTCTATTTCAAGTGTGGTAGGTATTCTAGAATCCACCCCATGTAGCTTACAAAATACAACGTATTCATCAAGAATAGGTAAAATCTGACTTTATATTTGTAAAAAATCATATAAATATTTGCTTCCGCGCCCGAGTTTTATAATTCCTTATTACATTTTAGCTAAAAGAAAACGTTGCAACAAGAAAATTGCTATTTTAACTGTGGTAGGTAATCAATAATCCAGCCCATGTAGCTTACAATATACAACGTCTTCATTAAGAATAGGTAAAATCTGACGTTATTTTTGTAAAAAATC
Organism: Stenolophus ochropezus; assembly: GCA_035578165.1. Taxonomy (NCBI): domain Eukaryota; kingdom Metazoa; phylum Arthropoda; class Insecta; order Coleoptera; family Carabidae; genus Stenolophus; species Stenolophus ochropezus. The sequence continues at coordinate 235,364 of JAQOWZ010000084.1, read as the reverse complement.
ATTTAAATATTTGCTTTCTCGCCCGATTTTTATAATTCTTTATCATAATTTAGCTAAAAGAAAACATTACAACAAGAAAATAGCTATTTCAAGTGTGGCATGTATTCTAGAATCCAGCCCATGTAGCTTACAATATACAACGTATTCATCAAGAATAGGTAAAATCTGACTTTATTTTTGTAAAAATTCATATAAATATTTGCTTCCGCGCCCGAATTTTATAATTCTTCATCGCATTTTAGCTAAAAGCAAACATTGCAACAAGAAAATTGCTATTTCAAGTGTGGTAGGTATTCTAGAATAGAGCCCATGTAGCTTACAATGTACAACGTATTAATCAAGAATAGGTAAAATCTAACGTTATTTTTGTAAAAAAATATTTAAATATTTGTATCCGCGACCGAATTTTATAATTGCTATTTCAAGTGTGGTAGGTATTCTAGAATCCAGACCATGTAGCTTACAATAAACAACGTATTCATTAAAATGACACAAGAAAATTGAATGTTTATTATCGGAGGAGTACCACCTTTTGGTCACTTTTGCATGTCCAATGCTAAAATTATCCATAGTATAGATCCTAAAGAATGAATATGAATGTTTTAACAAAAATATCCATTTCAAGAATAGGTAAAATCTGATTTTATTTTTGTAAAAATTCATATAAATATTTGCTTCAGCGCCCGAATTTTATAATTCTTTATCATATTTTAGCTAAAAGAATACATTGCTAAAAGAAATTTGCTATTTCAAGTGTGATAGGTATTCTAGAATCCAGCCCATGTAGCTTACAATATACAACATATTGATCAAGATACGGTAAAATCTGACTTTATTTTTGTAAAAATCTTAAAATATTTGCTTCTGCGCTCGAATTTTATAATTTTTTATCATATTTTAGCCAAAAGAAAACATTGCAACAAGAAAATTGCTATTTCTAGTGTGGTAGGTATTCTAGAATCCAGCCCATGTAGCTTACAATATACAACGTATTCATCAAGAATAGGTAAAATCTGACTTTATTTTTGTAAAAAATCATATAAATATTTGCTTCCGCGCCCGAATTTTATAATTCCTTATTACATTTTAGCTAAAAGAAAACGTTGCAACAAGAAAGTTGCTATTTTAACTGTGGTTGGTAATCTAGAATCCAGCCTATGTAGCTTACAATATACAACGTATTCATTAAGAATAGGTAAAATCTGACGTTATTTTTGTAAAAAATCATATAAATATTTGCTTTCGCGCCAGAATTTTATAATTCTTTATCATAATTTAGCTAAAAGAAAACATTGCAACAAAAAAATTGTTATTTCAAGTGTGGCGGGTATTCTAGAATCCAGCCCATGTAGCTTACAATATACAACGTATTCATTAAAATGACACCCGAAAATTGAATGTTTATTATCTGATTGATATTACGTTTTGGTCACTTTTGCATGTCCAATGCTTAAAACCATCCATAGTATAGATCCTAAAGCATGAGTATGAATGTTGTACCAAAAATATCCATTTCAAGAATAGGTAAAATCTGACTTCATTTTTGTAAAAAATCATATAAATATTTGCTTCCGCGCCCGAATTTTTTAATTCTTCATCATATTTTAGCTAAAAGAAAACATTGCTATTTCAAGTGTAACAGAAAAGTTGATGATAAAATAAATTAATTTAACAAAAAAAAGGGTAATAAAATTTTAATACTTGTTACGCCGAGAGGGGGTAGATTTTATTTCTGCCACCAGTTTATTTATTTGTGGAAATAACCAAAAGCAAATTTTGAATAATATAAGTAACGGGAAGGTTGGGAAAGCAAAAACTAGAACTCAGTAATGAATTAAACAAATAAAATTATTATTAAAATAAATAAATATTATATAAAAGAACAAATCAGAATACTTAAAAATATAATAACACTTACAAGCTAAGTTTACGTAAACATAACTTACTCTACATGATTGACTGATCTTCAACTATTGAATCATCTTCAAGTATCGAATGAATGATTTTAGATATTTGGCCGCGTTTATGTACGATCAGTAATTAGAAAGTAAACTGTTGTTATAAATATCAGTAACGAAAATAGGCTTTTAATTACTAAGTCATTACTAATAATTTCTTTCAATTTTTCCTATCCTACGGATATTCAAAACAACAATTCTCAAATTTCACATTTATCACACTCCTTCCCCTTAATTGGGCCCTATTTCTAAAAGAAATTGGCTCAAATTACCCTAGCTGCGGAAGTCTGTATATGCTCTAGCTTCAACTTAGCCGACGTACATGTTATCAAGTTTGCTGTCTCTCGATTGATGGTCCGAGATGTGCAGTATCTTCTTTTCATTCGCTCCCCAGGACGACTACCGTCTTCGGCATCCCACCTTGATCGGTTTCCTACACGATCTTCACAATAGGCTGGGTTCTTGCTCTCGGCTCGTCGGGATGAATCTATTTTCCTCTGCAGCACCTCCTGTTGACCTGTCAACTCAGTCTACAGCAAGCAGCATCATGTGTATTGGTCTCATATCTGCTTTAATATGACAAACTTCCAGCAGTAATTTGTCTAATCAAAGAAGTGAGATAAACTGAAACATTTTCCTTGCCTGATATATTAAACGGGAATATACACTTTGCTAAATCCAAAATGTTCATAAAAATCATAATTCTGAATTTTTTTATGTCCTATAATTACCCTAAGTCTTAGTTTTTTTTTCTATATGTCAATCTTTTACATGTTTATCCCAGCCTAAGACATAGGTTGACTATCATAGGCAGGTGTGTCAATTTTCCTGGGTACATACATCTTAATGACCTGATTACCCATTTCCATCACCAAGGTTACACATCACAATTTAAATTTTTATACTGTCTTGCAGTATGCTGTGTAACATTGGTTGGCTACCAACGGATAGGAGTGCCAATTTCCTAAGCCTTAACAACAATATATGGCTTTGGCATCCAAAAAACAAAAATCTAAACTCTACTAATAAAAGTCAAAATCAAATTCAATTTTCAACCCATATTCCAATTTCCGAAAAATCAATTCCAATTCAACAATCAGTGCAACTGAACAATTTTGAAAAATAAACAATTACAATTTTAGTAACAAAAATAAACAATATATAATTTTTAGAAAAATAACAATTACAAACAACTGTAATGAAAATAAAATTTAACATTTTAGCACTGATAACGTCACACAGAATTATTCATTTTTTTTTTTTCTTTGCTTAAAGAGCAGATATTTTAAAATAATTTGCTCTATAAAATAATTGTCATTTAACTTATTTCTGAAGTTATTTCTTTTAAATTTTTTATTAATATCAAAATATTTCTTTATTTTAGTTCTATTTGACGTTCTAAATCTATCCAACTTTTCTTTAAATAATTTAAATTTTGCTTTCTTACCTAAATTAACTTGGTGCTGTCTTTTTCAGTTAGGCCGTTTTATCCTTGCCTTTCGACGTATCCAGTGAAATATTTGCGTTCGCGCTTGATCAGAAATTGTGAGCTGTATCTTTCGTTTTTTTCTCACTTTTGTACTTTTTGCTGTCCTATCTGCTGCTCTTATTTATCTTTTCTTCGCCCTTTTCTTGTGTAGGTGGGCCTCTTTTACTTCAGCGATTTTCGAAACTTGTGCCGACGTCACACGTTCGTTGCCAGTCGCTCCGTTTGACAACTCTTTGTCCATCTGTCTACAATCAAAATATACGTGCATTTTTATATTTACCTTACTTACCTGTATTTTCTTGTGTAATGGACTTTCGTTGTCAGTTTGGGAAGGGATTTCTACATTCCGTTCTTTGGCTACATCTATAGCTTCTCGACTATTGTCATTGTCTGTTTTCGCACCTGTCTCTTTCTCGAACACTTGCTTCTCGTCGGTATCACAGTGAACAAGTGTCTCATCCACCTCCCTCGGATCAACTTTCGGCATAAAACTGTCGGTACTTTTTTCTTGAGCTTTAGGTGAAGAAACTGACGAGTCTTCCCTATAACTCTTTAGAACCGTGTTCTCTTTTTTTTCTATTCTTCTGTCTCCCCTATCCAGACTTCCAGTTCCTTGACACTTAATGTGATGCCTTGATAATATAGAAGAAACTGACGAATCCTCTATATAATCATCTTCTTTCATACATTCAGTTCCTTGATTCTTAACATGAGAACTATCAATTACAGCGGTTAACATATTTAAAATCTCTGCACCTATGAATCCATCGGCTGACAATGACACATCTAAATAATCTTTAATACTATTATTAAATATTTCTTCCGGTTTTATTTCTGTGCAATTTATACTCACCGCATTACTACTTCCAAACTGACCGTTTCTTTCACATTCACACGTAAATTTATCACATTCAATCTCATTTTTAAATTTTTCTCCTTCATATGTATCTATCTGCTCTGTTCTTTCATACGCAACAAATTTTGAAAATAATTTATTTTGACTGGCAAACTCCAAAATTTCTTTAAACTTTTGCCAATCGCCGTTTATAAATTTTAAATATGACTTTATCATAAATTTTGCTTTTCCTACACAGAACATAAAACCAATATTTACTAACTCCTCATCTGTACAGTTAGTAATTATTTTATATCCTTCTAAATTACTTAAAAAACGATCCAGAGATTCGTGCTCTTCCCCACTAAAAGTAATAGAGTGATTTGACATTTTGTTCTACAAAAAAAAAATTAATTTACTATCAAGAAGTGTGGCTATTTGAGCCTGGCTACTGGATTATTTCGAATCCCGCCGCTGCTAACCAAAAATGTAACAGAAAAGTTTTGTTTTGATCACTTTTGCATGTCCAATGCTTAAAACCATCCATAATATAGATCCTAAAGCATGAATATGAATGTTTAAACAAAAATATCCATTTCAAGAATAGGTAAAATCTGACATTATTTTTGTAAAAAATCATATAAATATTTGCTTCCGCGCCCGAATTTTATAATTAGTCATCATATTTTAGCTAAAAGAAAACATTGCAAAAAGAAAATTGCTATTTCAAGTGTGGTAGGTGTTCTAGAATCCAGCCCATGTAGCCTACAATATACAACGTATTCATCAAGAATAGGTAAAATCTGACTTTATTTTTGTAAAAAATCATATAAATATTTGCTTCCGCGCCCGAATTTTATAATTCTTCATCATATTTTAGCTAAAAGAAAACATTGCAACAAGAAAATTGCTATTTCAAGTGTGTTAGATATTCTAGTATCCAGCCCATGTAGCTTAAAATATACAACGTATTCATCAAGAATAGGTAAAATCTGACGTTATTTTTGTAAAAAATCAATTAAATATTAACTTCACACTCACACACGAAAATTGAATGTTTATTATCTGATTGGTACTACGTTTTGGTCACTTTTGCATGTCCAATGCTAAAATTATCTATAGTATAGATCCTAAAGCATGAATAAGAATGTTTAAACAAAAATATCCATTTCAAGAATAGGTGAAATCTGACTTTATTTTTGTAAAATATCATATTTTAGCTAAAATAAAACATTGCAACAAGAAAATTGCTATTTCAAGTGTGGTAGGTATTCTAGAATACAGCCCATGTAGCTTACAATATATAACGTATTCATTAAGAATAGGTAAAAGCTGCTTTTATTTTTGTGAAAAATCATATAAATATTTGCTTCCGCGCCCGATTTTTATGATTTTTCATCATATTTTAGCTAAAAGAAAACATTGCAACAAGAAAATTGCTATTATAAGTGTGTTAGGTATTCTAGAATCCAGCCTATGTAGTTTACAATAAACAACATATTCATTATAACGACACCCGAAAATTGAATGTTTATTATCTTCTTAGTACCACGTTTTGGTCACTTTTGAAAGTCCAATGCTTAAAACCATCTATAGTATAGATACTAAACATGAATATGAATGTTTTAACAAAAATATCCACTTCAAGAATAGGTAAAATCTGACTTTATTTTTGTAAAAAATCATATAAATATTTGCTTCCCCGCCCGAATTTTATAATTCTTCATCATATTTTAGCTAAAAGAAAACATTGCAACAAGAAATTGCTATTTCAAGTGTGGTAAGTGTTCTAGAATTCAGCCCATGTAGCTTACAATGTACAACGTATTCATCAAGAAAAGGTAAAATTTTACTTTATTTTTGTAAAAAATCATATAAATATTAGCTTCCGCGCCCGAATTTTATAATTTTTCATCATATTTTAGCTAAAAGAAAATATTGCAACAAGAAAATTTCTATTACAAGTGTATTAGGTATTCTAGAATCCAGGCTATGTAGCTTACAATAAACAACGTATTCATTAAAACGACACCCGAAAATTTAATGTTTATTATCTAATTGGTACCACGTTTTGGTAACTTTTGCATTTCCAATGCTAAAATTATCTATAGTATAGATCCTAAAGCATAAATATGAATGTTTTAACAAAAATATCCATTTCCAGAAAAGGTAAAATCTGACTTTATTTTTGTAAAAAATCATATACATATTTGCTTCCGCGCCCGAATTTTATAATTCTTCATCATATTTTAGCTAAAAGAAAACATTGCAACAAGAAAATTGCTATTTCAAGTGTGGTAGGTATTCTAGAATCCAACCCATGTAGCTTACAATATATAACGTATTCATCAAGAATAGGTAAAATCTGATTTTATTTTTGTAAAAAATCATATAAATATTTGCTTCCGCGCTCGAATTTTACAATTCTTTATCATATTTTAGCTAAAAAAAAACATTGCAACAAGAAAATTGCTATTTCAAGTGTAGTAGGTATTCTAAAATCCAGCGCATGTAGCTTACAATATACAACGTATTCATCAAGAATAGGTAAAATCTGACGTTATTTTTGTAAAAAATTTTTTTATAATTCTTCATCATATTTAAGCTCAAAGAATACATTGCAACAAGAAAGTTGCTATTTCAAGCGAGGTAGGTATTCTAGAATGTAACCCGTGTAGCTTACAATTTACAAAGTTTTCATTAAGAATAGGTAAAAGCTGACTTTATTTTTGTAAAAAATCAAATAAATATTTGCTTCCGCGCCCGAATTTTATAATTCTTTATCATAATTTAGCTGAAAGAAAACATTGCAACAAGAAAATTGCTATTTCAAGTGTGGTAGGTATTCTAGAATCCAGCCCATGTAGCTTACAATACAGGGTGAATACTGAAAACCTTGACATAGGGAAATAACATGGGAAAACAGTTTTTTGCTGTTTCCATCTGTCCCGCTAAATAAAATCGGGTGTATATGGTATCGTTAGTTAGATTACTTAATTTTGCATCTAATAAAACCAAATGTTGTGTAATATGGCCTTTTCTAACTGAAATATTTGATAAAATAAATTGTATTTTGAAGGTTATCCTTCATATTTTCGAATAAGAAACGTCAAAAACAAAATGCTCCATAGCCGAGTGGATACGAGGGCTGTTTCATATCATAAATAATCTACAAGACCTGGTTCGAGACCACCTCGGCCCTATTTTTTTTTAAATTAAATTATACTTAAAATATCATATTTCGAAACATGAAATACAAAATTATACACCAAAAACTAAATTCGAATTTTGACAGACAGCAAATAATAATTCTATTAAATATTTAGATTTTTTTATTTATAAAAATATGAATATTGCTATTTTATTAAAATAGTCTGATATAATAAAGATATTTTAAGTGTGGTAGGTATTCTAGAATCCAGCCCATGTAGCTTACAATATACAACGTATTCATCAAGAATAGGTAAAATCTGACTTTATTTTTGTAAAAATTTATTTAAATATTTGCTTGCGCGCCCGAATTTTATCATTCTTCATCATACTTTAGCTAAAAGAAAGCATTGCAACAAGAAAATTGCTATTTCAAGTGTTGTAGGTATTCTAGAATCCAGCCCATGTAGTTTATTTATTTATTTATTTATTTAATTTACAACTATCCTAACAGGACAAGCCCAATAGAGGATAGCAATAGGAACATTAGCACATAGCAAACATACAAAAAAAATATTAAACTGACAGAGAAAAGATAAAGAATAGAAAAACAATTAAGTCTTGTTGAGTAATTTTAAAAGTGACTTAAAATTTAAGAAGAAAATATCTAAGCTAGAAAATTTAGTATTATATAAGGCACACATGCGATATAAAGGAGATGAGATGAGAAGATTGGTGCAACAGAGTGGAATATAGAAAACGAATGATGATCGAGTGGAGATAGCACGGACATGAAAATTAAGGAAAGACAGGCAATTGGGGTCATCAATGCGATTGTTAATAAGGTTATAGAGGTGAATAATGGCGAAGTTCTCACGGCGTTGGAAGAGGCTTTTAATATTAAACATATGGCATAGATTAGGATAAGGAAGATTTCGGTTGGGGTAGATAAGATGAAGTTTGAAATATAAATATTTGAGAAATTTTTTTTGAAGAGATTCCAGAAGGTTTTGGTGTACTTCATAGATTGGGTTCCAGATAATGTTGCAATACTCTAGTTTAGAGCGGACATAGGCATAAAAGAGAACTAAAATTGCTGACATATTATGAAAATCCTTAGTGTTTCTAATCACGAAACCCAACATACGAGCTGCAGAGTTACGGATATCACGAATGTGGTCCGTGAAGGTAAGTTTAGGATCAAATTTTACACCAAGATCCATGATAGTTTTAGGGCGGGACAGAGTAACATCATTAATTGTGTATTCGAATTTAATTGGCGACATTTTCCTACAAAAGGACATAACTGAACATTTACTTAGGTTAAGATGAAGTTTATTATTAGTGCACCAAGATGATAATTTGTCCAAGTCTTGTTGAAGAAGAAGGCAATCACTAATGGTCGAGATGGAATGGAAAATTTTGAGATCATCCGCAAAGAGTAATTTAAGACAATGTAAGGAATTTGAGATGTCATTTATGAAAAGAAGGAAAAGTAAACGACCGAGATGTGAGCCTTGGGGAACGCCAGAGGTGGCAAAATAACTGAGAGAGTTGGAACCATGAAAGTTGACAAATAACTCACGTCCATGAAGGTAGGAAGATATTAGTTTAATTAAGAAGAAGGAAAAAGAAAAAGATTCAAGTTTACTGGTTAACATGTTGTGATCCAGTCTGTCAAAGGCTTTAGAGAAGTCGGTGTATATACAATCTACTTGACCACAAGAATCAAACATGGAGGAAACTTTCTGCGTGAAAAACATCAGATTAGTAATTGTGGAACGCTTACCAATGAAGCCATGTTGACAAGGCGAGATGAGATGTCTTACTGCGGGATAAATATTGTTATATATCACCTTCTCAAAAACTTTGCTAAAACTGGACAGTATGGCTATAGGACGGTAATTACATACTGCCGAAGCGTCACCAGATTTAAGGATAGGAGTTATACGAGTCATTTTCCAGATATTGGGGAAAGTATTCGTTTTGAGGGATAGGTTGAAGATGAAGTAAAGAGCTTTGGAAAGAGGATGAGCACAGTCTTTGATCAACAGGCTGGGAATGAGGTCAGGGCCACAAGAGAGAGAAGATTTAAGAGACTTAATGGGTGATTCAATTTCACGAATGCTTATATAATCAAGACAGATGGGAGGGTATGGCAGAGATGAGGATGAAAATGAAGTTGAAGAAGTAGTAGTAGGGGAAGAGGATAGAAGATAAGTAGATTGAAAAAAAGGAAGCGAAAGCATTAGATATATCATTAGGTTTAGATGAAATGGTGTTGTTATAGACGAAAGAGTTCGAGTAGCTAGATATTTTTTTCTTAGAGTTGACATAATTCCAAAATTTTTTAGGATCCGACTTAATTGCGTTTTCACTGGATTTCACATAGTCAGCGTATGATTTTTTATGAGAGATTTTACTTTAGATCTTAATAATTTAAATTTAGTAATATACGACTGATTATGTGGAAACCGATTCAATAACTTTCTGGCGCGAATCTTAGCCTTGAGTTTCCGAATGATAGTCTTATTAAACCAGGGTGGGTAGTTGCTACCATTGGTAATTTTAGTGGGAACACATAAGTCTATAAAATAATATAATTTAGAATACAAAAACTCACAGGCAAGATTAACGTCAGAAAATTCCTCAAGACAATACCAATTATAATTACCAATAAGTTCATACAGTTTCACAAAATTTGCTTTTTTAAAATCATATTTAAAGTAAAGTCTTAGGATTCGGGTAATGTGCAAAGTTGAGAACTAGAGTGATAGTAAGTGCAGGGTGATGAAGGGGATAGTCTATATCAAAGACCAGATCAGTAGCCCGTGAGACATTACACAGACTGTTGCAAATAACTAAATCTAATAACCTATTATTAGCGTTTCTTACATTGTTGATCTGACTTGCATTAAAAAATTCCAGTAACAAATTAAGTTCATTAACTTTGGGAGAATCTGAATTTAATGTTAATTCAGGGATATTAAAATCACCACAAATTAAGAAATTGCTGTTATTTAAGAATGGGAGATGTTCAAAAAAATCGTTAACCGCAATATATGAACTCACAGGTGAAGCTAGTGGCATATCTACAGTAAATACATAAAGATTAGAATTAACAGTTGGTATTTTTGCACAAACAATGTCAACGTTAACGGGTAAAATGTCAGTATAATCAGTGAGATCAACTGCAGAGGATGAGAGATGATTTTTGATCAGTAAAAGAACACCTCCTGCCCTAGTAAGACGGCATGCAGCGAAATCTCGGTCGCACCTGTACACACTGAACGAGTCTGAACCAAGTTCGGCGTTGTTATCACTGCCGGTGAGCCATGTTTCAGTGAGTGCGATGACATCGTAGTCGATTGATGAATGAGTGGACTGCAGATGACCCAGTTTGGAGTTGAGACCTTGGATATTCTGGTAGAAAATGGTAAATCGGCGCTGGGGGTTTGGGGAACTTGAAGTGATAGGTGATTGCTATTGTGGTCCAACAATATTGGCTTTAAAACGTTTCAGAATATCAATGTATGTTTGGCAATTTTTATCCCATACATCATGAGATATATCGAGTTTGGTTTTGTGGATTTCATTAAATTTAATTCAGTTGATACACTTGGATTCCTTGGATGGACAGTCTTTGGCCTCATGGTTGCCAGTGCATTTACCACAAACTTGGTCAGATTTGACACATTGTTTAGATGTGTGATGAAAACCACAACATTTGAAACACCTGCGTAGTTCGATAGCATCATAGATAGCACACATGTCAAAGCCAATAAATATTTTCTGAGCCTTAGGTAATAAGTTGTATGTTGTCACATCGGTTTGGATGAGAGCTTGGTAGATTCGAGAGTTGCGCTTAGTAGGACTAACATCAAGTACATCACATGTATAACCAGACATAAATAAGGACTTATTTTGGTGGAGAAGATGGTCCGCGAAGGTCTCTTTGGTGAAGGATTCAGACATACCAGAAATACGTATCCTTGGATGTAGGGCAGGTAATTGTTTGACTTCATACTTGCTTTTCATGTTGTCACTTACAATGTCTTAGAGCTTGTCGGATTGATCGGAGCTAATGATGAGTACACCTTTACTGATCTGTCGGACGGAGTTGATTGTGATGTTTGAGGCAACAGGGTTGGCAGATTTGAACAGATCTGATTTGGTCACTGAAGATGATTGAGACGCATCTTTGGGTTTCAACAATACTGGTGGCTTGCGAGTGGATTTAGCTGCAGCTGCGAAGGAGATGTCACCGCATGACGACGACGGGTGAGTGTTGCTATTTGTACTTTGCAGTTTAGAATTAATATCCTCTTGGATTGCGGACTTTAGATTGGATAGATTGGAGGAGATAATGGAGCTAATCTCATCTTTTAGGCTGGATAATACTTGATTAGTAATGGATGTTTCAAGGCTACTAAGTTTGTCATGCATATCTTTGAAAAGACTCTTGATATTGATATCCATACTACGATCTATTATGATACAATTCACTTTGCAGGTAGGACACCAGAAGAAGAGAGACTTAGATTTATCTAAGATGCGACCTTCATCATCAGTGAAATAGATACACCCTGGATGAAACCATTGACCACAGGTACCTTCACACCCTATGAGATTGTCAGATTTCCGCTTGCACTTCGCGCACTTACTCATCGTTCATCGCGGGAGAACACAAACAGAGAGGTCAGTGACACTTAGATTTAATTAGACAAGCGAAATTCTGCACAAAGTGGAATGACAAAATATTGTAGGAAGGTGATCAACTTTATGTACAAAAACACAAATATTTAGAGCACAACGAAGTTAAAGATGAAAAGGTTATTATCACTGAATCACTTGTACCGAGATGCACACAATGATAAGGAACACAAGCTATTTTAGTTAGAGAAACTAATAAAATACAACTTTTATATAGAGCACACGGTAAAAACGTCCGAACAATCCAAGTAGTTTACAATATACAACGCATTCATCAAGAATAGGTAAATTCTGACTTTATTCATGTAAATATTTGCTTCCGCACCCGAATTGTACAATTTTTCATCATATTTTAGCTAAAAGAAAACATTGCAACAAGAAAATTGCTATTTCAAGTGTGATAGGTATTCTAGAATCCAGCCCATGTAGCTTACAATATACAACGTATTCATCAAGAATAGGTAAAATCTGACTTTATTTTTGCAAAAAATCATATAAATATTTGCTTCCGCGCTTGAATTTTATAATTTTTCATCATATTTTAGCTAAAAAAAAAACATTGCAACAAGAAAATTGCTATTTCAAGTGTTTTAGAATCCAGTACATGTAGCTTACAATGTACAACGTATTCATCAAGAATAGGTAAAATCTGACTATATTTTTGTAAAAGATCATATAAATATTTGCTTCCGTACCCGAATTTCATAATTCTTCATCATAATTTAGCTAAAAGAGAACATTGCAACAAGAAAATTGCTATTTCAAGTGTGGTAGGTATTCTAGAATCCAGCCCATGTAGTTTACAATATACAACGTATTCATCAAGAATAGGTAAAATCTGACTTTATTTTTGTAAAAAATCATATAAACATTTGCTTCCGCACCCGAATTTTAAAATTCTTCATCATATTTTAGCTACAAATAAACATTACAACAAGAAAATTGCTATTTCAAGTGTGCTAGGTGTTCTAGAATCCAGCACATGTAGCTTACAATGTACAACGTATACATCAAGAATAGGTAAAATCTGACTTTATTTTTCTAAAAAATCATATAAATATTTGCTTCCGCGCCCGAATTTTATATTTCTTCATCATATTTTAGCTAAAAGAAAACATTGCAACAAGAAAATTGCTATTTCAAGTGTGGTAGGTATTCTAGAATCCAGCCCATGTAGTTTACAATACACAACGTATTCATTAAAATGACACCCGAAAATTTAATGTTTATTATCTGATTGGTACTACGTTTTGGTCACTTTTGCATGTCCAATGCTAAAATTATCCATAGTATAGATCCTAAGGCATGAATATGAATGTTTTAACAAAAATATCCATTTTAAGAATAGGTAAAATCTGACTTTATTTTTGTAAAAAATCATATAAACATTTGCTTCCGCGCCCGAATTTTATATTTCTTCTCATATTTTAGCTAAAAGAAAACATTGCAACAAGAAAATTGCTATTTCAAGTGTGGTAGGTATTCTAGAATCCAGACCATGTAGCTTACAATATACAACGGATTTATCAAGAATAGGTAAAATCTGACTTTATTTTTGTAAAAAATCATATAATTATTTGCTTGCGTGCCCGAATTTTATAATTCTTTATCATATTTTAGCTAAGAGAAAACATTGCAACAAGAAAATTGCTATTTCAAGTGTGGTAGGTATTTTAGAATTCAGCCCATGTAGCTTACAATAAACAACGTATTCATCAAGAAAAGGTAAAATCTGAATTTATTTTTGTAAAAAGTCATATAAATATTTGCTTCCGCGCCCGAATTTTATAATTCTTCATCATATATTAGCTAAAAGAAAACATTGCAACAACAAAATTGCTATTTTAAGTGTGGTAGGTATTCTAGAATCCAGCCCATGTTGCTTACAATATACAACGTATTCATCACGAATAGGTAAAATCTGACTTTATATTTAAAAAAAACATATAAAATTTAGCTTCCGCGCCCGAATTTTATAATTCTTTATCATATTTTAGTTAAAAGAAAACATTGCAACAAGAAAATTGCTATATCAAGTGTAGTAGGTATTCTAGAATCCAGCCAAGGTAGCTTACAATATACAACGTATTCATTAAAATGGCACCCGAAAATTGAATATGTATTATCTTATTGGTACCACGTTTTGGTCACTTTGGCATGCCCAATGCTTAAAACCATCCATAGTATAGATCCTAAAGCATGAATATGACTGTTTTAACAAAAATATCCATTTCATGAAATAAGTAAATCTGACTTTATTTATTGTAAAAAATTATATAAATATTTGCTTCCGCGCCTGAATTTTATAATTCTTGATCATATATTAGCTAAAAGAAAACATTGCAACAAGAAAATTGCTACTTCAAGTGTGGTAGGCATTCTAGAATCCAGCCCATGTTGCTTACAATATACAACGTATTCATCAAGAACAGGTAAAATCTGACTTTTTTTTTTAAATTATATAAAAATTTGCATCCGAGCCCGAATTTTATAATTCTTCATCATATTTTAGCTAAAAGAAAACATTGCAACAAGAAAATTGCTACTTCAAGTGTGGTAGGCATTCTAGAATCCAGCCCATGTTGCTTACAATATACAACGTATTCATCAAGAACAGGTAAATTCTGACTTTTTTTTTTTTAAATTATATAAAAATTTGCATCCGAGCCCGAAAAGGTAAAATCTGACATTATTTTTGTAAAAAATCATATTAATATTTGCTTCCGCGCCGGAATTTTAAAATTCTTCATCATATTTTAGCTAAAAGAAAACATTGCAACAAGAAAATTGCTATTTCAAGTGTGGTAGGTATTCTAGAATCCAGATCATGTAGCTTACAATATACAACATATTCATTAAAATGACACCCGAAAATTGAATATTTATTATCTGATTGGTACCACGTTTTGGTCACTTTTGCATGTCCAATGCTAAAATTATCCATAGTATAGATCCTAAAGCATAAATATGAATGTTTTATCAAAAATATTCATTTCAAAAATAGGTAAAATCTGACTTTATATTTGTAAAAAATCATATCAATATTTGCTTCCGCGATCTAATTTTATAATTCTTTATCATATTTTAGCTAAACGAAAACATTGCAACAAGAAAATTGCTATTTCAATTGTGGTAGGTATCCTAGAATTCAGCCCATGTAGCTTACAATATACAACGTATTCATTAAGTAAAGGTAAAATCTGACTTTATTTTATTGTAAAAAATCATATAAATATTTGCTTCCGCTCCCGAATTTTATAATTTTTCATCATATTTTAGCTAAAGGAAAACATTGCAACTACAAAAATGGAATTTCAAGTGTGGTAGGTATTCCAGAATCCAGCCCATGTAGCTTACAATATACAACGTATTCATTAAAATGACACCCGAAAATTTAATGTTTATTATCTGATTGGTACCACGTTTTGGTCACGTTGGCATGTCCAATGCTTAAAAGCATCCATAGTATAGATCCTAAAGCATGAATATGAATGTTTTAACAAAAAATATCCATTTCAAGAATAGGTAAATCTGACTTTATTTTTGTAAAAAAATATATAAATATTTGCTTCCGCGCCAGAATTTTATAATTCTTCATCATATATTAGCTAAAAGAAAACATTGCAACAAGAAAATTGCTATTTCAAGTGTGGTAGGTATTCTAGAATTCAGCGCATGTTGCTTACAATAGACAACGTATTCATCAAGAATAGGTAAAATCTGACTTTATTTTTTAAAAAATCATATAAAAATTTGCTTCCGCGCCTAAATTTTATAATTCTTTATCATATTTTAGCTAAAAGAAAACATTGCTACAAGAAAATTGCTATTTCAAGTGTGGTAGGTATTCTAGAATCCAGCCCATATAGATTACAATATACAACGTATTCATCAAGAGTAGGTAAAATATGATTTGATTTTTGTAAAAAATCATATAATATTTGTTTCCGCGCCCAAATTTTATAATTTTTTATCATATTTTACCTAAAAGAAAACATTGCAACAAGAAAATTGCTATTTCAAGTGTGGTAGGTATTCTAGAATCCAGCTCATGTAGCTTACAATATACAACGTATTCATTAAAATGTCACCCAAAAATTGAATGTTTATTATCTGATTGGTACTAAGTTTTGGTCACTTTTGCATGTCCAATTCTAAATTTATCCATAGTATAGATCCCAAAGTATGAATATGAATGTTTTAACAAAAATATCCATTTCAACAATAGGTAAAATCAGACTTAATTTTTGTAAAAAATCATATAAATATTTGCTTCCACTCCCGAATTTTAATATTTTTCATCATAGTTTAGCTAAACGAAAACATTTCAACAAGAAAAATGCTATTTCAAGTGTGGTAGGAATTCTAGAATCCAGCCCATTTAGCTTACAATATACAACGCATTCATCAAGAATAGGTAAAACATGACCTTATTTTTGTAAAAAATCATATTAATAGTTGCTTCTGCGCCCGCAATTTTATAATTCTTTATCATGTTTTACCTAAAAGAAAACATTGCAACAAGAAAATTGCTATTTCTAGTTTGGTAGGTATTCTAGAATCCAGCCCATGTAGCTTACAATATACAACGTATTCATCAAGAAAAGGTAAAATCTGACTTTATTTTTGTAAAAAATCATATAAATATTTGCTTCCGCGCCCGAATTTTATAATTTTTTATCATATTTTAGCTAAAAGAAAACATTGCAACTAGAAATTAGCTATTTCAAGTGTGGTAAGTATTCTAGAATCCAGCTCATGTAGCTTACAATATACAACGTATTCATTAAGAATCGGTAAAATCTGAATTAATTTTTTTTAAAAATCATATAAATATTTGCTTCCGCCCATGAATTTTATAATTCTTCATCATATTTTAGCTAAAAAAAACATTGCAACAAGAAAATTGCTATTTCAAGTGTGGTAGGTATTCTAGAATCCAGCCCATGTAGCTTACAATATACAACGTATTCATTAAAATGACACTCGAAAATTAAATGTTTATTATCTGATTGGTACCACGTTTTGGTCACTTTTGCATGTCCAATTCTTAAACCATCCATAGTATAGATCCTAAAGCATGAATATGAATGTTTAAAAAAAAATTCATTTCAAGAATAGGTAAATCTGATTTTATTTTTGTAACAAATCATATAGATATTTGCTTCCGCGCTCGAATTTTATAATTTTTCATCTTATTTTAGCTTAAAGAAAACATTGAAACAAGAAAAATGCTATTTCAAGTGTGGTAGGTATTCTAGAATCCAGCCCATGTAGCTTACAATATACAACGTATTCATTAAGAATCGGTAAAATCGGACTTTATTTTAAAAAAAAATCATATAAATATTTGCTTCCGCGCCCGAATTTTATAATTCTTCATCATATTTTAGCTAAAAGAAAACATTTCAACAAGAAAATTGCTATTTCAAGTGTGGTAGGTAGGCAGCCAGTGTTTATGGTTAAACGGTTCGAGTGCGTTTTATCAGAGTGGGAGCCGCTATAGCTTTGAATGTACACAAACTGTTGGCGGTCTTTTAAAAAACTTCTTAGCCAATTCAGGGGTGTACCTCTGATCCCGGCCAGCTCCAATTTGGATATAAGACGATTATGATTTATACAGTCGAACGCCTTGCTAAGATCACAGAAAACAGCAACCGGGCATTCGCCACTCTCTAAATATGTAATTATCTTTTCATATATAAAATGGACGGCTTTAACTGTTGAGCAGTTTTCTCTAAACCCGAACTGATTGTTATTGATTGAATTGGTTTTTTTTTTTAAATGAATCGAGTCGTTGTAAGTAACTGTATTCAAACACTTTGGAAAAAACAGAGGGAATAGCTACTGGTCTGTAGTTATTTAACTCTTGTTTATCACCTTTCTTGAAGATAGGAATGATTTTATTTACTTTAATTGCTTCTGGAAACTGCCCGGATGCAAAAGAAATATTTATGCAATGTGTTAGCGGTGCGGTCAGAACGTCTGCTACTATTTTTATAAGAAGACTCGGAATTACATCCGGGCCCGATGACTTCTTGTTTTTGATTTTTGAGTTAATTAAATTGAATAATTCTTCCTCAGTATAAGGATACAAAAATAGAGATGCAGGCTGTCTCTGTGATCTAGGCAAGACTGAGCAGGTGGACTGGTTCGTATTCGCTAAAGAGAACCGAGACACATCCCTGAAAAAACTGTTAAAATTTTCCGCTACTATACCTGGTTCCTCTATAACGTTATTACCAATTTTAATGTGATATTACTACGCGATTGTGTATTCTTGTTTGAACTATTAATTAAGTTCCACACCGATTTGGAAATATTATCGGATAGCATGATTTTCCTTTGATAGAAAGATTTCTTTGTCGTGGTGATCAGAAGAGAGTGTTTACGTCTAGCTTCCTTGTATATTTGAGAAAGCTCAGGAAAGCGTTTTTGCAACAGAAATAACTCTTTTAACAATTTGCTTGATGTTATTATTTCTTTGTTTACCCAGCTTTTATCAGTAGGTTTCATGACTTTTGTAACAGGAAAATGAACCTGAAACAAATACAAAAATGTGTTGTCAAATAGATTAAACGCTTTATTAGCATCAGGCTCATTCAGAACATGCTCCCAATTTTCTTGAGACAAACTATTGTAAAAATTATTTATGTTATTTTGGGAAAATATTCTTTTCGGAGAAGTTAAATTATTTTTTCGGAAGCCATGAGTCAGATTACACAATATGCTTCTATGATCTGAAATGACATTCTCTAAAACATGACTTACTGTTAAAATTTGCAAAAATGTAATCTAGAAGATGTTTTCCCCGAATAGGATTATTTACAATATTTATTAAATTATAAGTAATCAATACATCATAGAGAATTTTATGGTCTCGAGGGTCTCTATTAGGGTCTATATTAAAATCTCCTCCAATAATTATTTTCCAATTTGTTTGAAATACTTTATCTAAAGCATCGGTCAATTTATTAATAAAAAGTTCAAAGTCGGAACCTGGAGTTCGATAACACGTGAGAATTAGGACGGAACTATACTTGTCCGGTTTCCAATGAATACCACAAATTTCAAAAATTTTGTCTATGCAACAGTCATTAAGGTTTATGCCCGATATCTCTAGGTCTTTACGATACCATATTCCGACTCCACCTCCTTTAAAATTTGTTCGGCAATAACTAGACCCGTGAATAAAATTATGAAAGTCTATTAAATCTACCTCATGTGATGAACGCCATGTTTCTGTTAGACAGAGGAATTTTAAATTACTTAACTTGTGAGCATATTCTGAAGATATGAAGTCCACTTTTTCTTGTGTCAATGATTGACAGTTTAATAACAATATGTCTTTATGTAGGGGTGTTGCTATTTTTGGGTGCTTTTTGGTTGTTGAAGCGTGAGAGTTGAGAGATGGTATACCACAACTTGCTATCCTGTGGAATTCTTCCTCGTTTTTTTCTAAAAAAAACGCGAGAAGTACAACGTATTCATCAAGAATAGGTAAAATCTGACATTCTTTTTGTAAAAAACCATATAAATATTTGCTTCCGCGCCCGAATTTTATAATTTTTCATCATATTTTAGCTAAAAGAATACATTGCAACAAGACAATTGCTATTTCAAGTGTGGTAGGTATTCTAGAATCCAGCCCATGTAGCTTACAATACACAACGTATTCATTAAAATGACACCCGAAAATTGAATGTTTATTATCTGATTGGTACCACGTTTTAGTCACTTTTGCATGTCCAATGCTTAAAACCATCCATAGTATAGATCCTAAAGCATGAATATGAATGTTTTAACAAAAATATCCATTTCAAAAATTGGTAAAATCTGATTTTATTTTTGAAAAAAATCATATAAATATTTGCTTCCGCGCCCCAATTTTATAATTCTTCATCATATTTTAGCTAAAAGAAAACATTGCAACAAGAAAAATGTTATTTCAAGTTTGGCAGGTATTCTAGAATCCAGACCATGTAGCTTACAATATACAACGTATTCATTAAGAATCGGTAAAATCTGACTTTATTTTTTTTAAAAATCATATAAATATTTGCTTCCGCGCCCGAATTTTATAATTCTTCATCATATTTTAGCTAAAAGAAAACATTGCAACAAGAAAATTGCTATTTCAAGTGTGGTAGGTATTCTAGAATTTAGCCCATGCAGCTTACAATATAAAACGTATTCATTACAATGACACCCAAACATTGAATGTTTTCTATCTGATTGGTACCAAGTTTTGGTCACTTTTGCATTTCCAATACTTAAAACCATTCATAGTATAGATCCTAAAGCATGAATATGAATGTTTTAACAAAAATATCTATTTCAAGAATAAGTAAAATCTGACTTTATTTTTGTTAAAAATCATATAGATATTTGGTTCCGCGACCGAATTTTATAACTCTTCATCATATTTTAGCTAAATGAAAACATTGCAACAACAAAATTGATATTTCAAGTGTTGTAGGTATTCAAGAATCCAGCCCATGTAGCTTACAATATACAACGTATTCATCAAGAATAGGTAAAATTTGACTTTATTTTATTAATAAATCATATAAATATTTCTAGAATACCTACCTCACTTGAAATAGCAATTTTGTTGTTGCAATGTTTTCTTTTAGCTAAAATATGATGAAGAATTATAAAATTTGGGCGCGGAAACAAATATTTTTGATTTTTTACAAAAATAAAGTCAGATTTTACCTATTCTTGATGAATACGTTGTATATTGTAAGCTACATGGGCTGGATTCTAGAAAACCTACCACACTTGAAATAGCAATTTTCTTGTTGCAATGTTTTCTTTTAGCTAAAATATGAAAAAGAATTATAAAATTCGCTCGCAGAAGCAAATATTTATATAATTTTTTACAAAAATAAAGTCAGATTTTAACTATTCATTAAATAGATATTTTTGTTAAAACATTCATATTCATGCTTTAGGATGTATACTATGGATAATTTTAGCATTGGACATATAAAAGTGACCACAACGTGGTAGCAATCAGATAAAATACATTCAATTTTCGGGTTTCATTGTAATAAATAGGTTGTATATTATAAGCAACACGGGCTGGATTCTAGAATACCTACAACACTTGAAATAGAAATTTTTTTGTTGCAATGTTTTCTTTTGGCTAAAATATGATAAAGAATTATAAAATTCGGGCGCGGAAGCAATTATTTATATGATTCTTTACAAAAATAAAGTCAGATTTTACCTTTTCTTGATGAATACGTTGTAGATTGTAAGTTACTTGTGATGGATTCTAGAATACCTACCAGACTTGAAATAGCAATTTTCTTGTTGCAATGTTTTCTTTTAGCTTAAATATGATGACGAATTATAAAATTCGGGCCCGGAAGCAAATATTTATATGATTTATTTATAAAATAAAGTCAGATTTTACCTATTCTTGATGAATACGTTGTATATTGTAAGCTACATGGGCTGGATTCTAGAATACCTACAACACTTGAAATAGCAATTTTCTTGTTGCAATGTTTTTTTTAGCTAAAATATGATAAAGAATTATAAAATGCGGGCGCGGAAGCATATATTTATATGATTTTTTACAATAATAAAGTCAGATTTTACCTATTCTTGATATGGATATTTTTGTCAAAACATTCATATTCATGCTTTAGGATCTGTACTACGGATGATTTTAAACATTGGACATGCAAAAGTGGCCAAAACGTTGTAGCAATCAGATAATAAGCATTAAATTTTCGGGTGTCATTTTAATGAGTACGTTGTGTATTGTAAGCTACATGCGCTGGATACTTGAATACCACCACACTTGAAATAATAATTTTCTTGTTGCAATGTTTTCTTTTGGCTAAAATATAATGAAAAATTAAAAAATTCGGACGAGGAAGCAAATATTTATATGGTTTTTTACAACAATAAAGTCAGATTTTACCTTTTCTTTATGAATACAATGTATATTGTAAGCTTCATGGGCTGGATCCTAGAATACCTACTACACTTGAAATAGCAATTATCTTGTTGCAATGTTTTCTTTTAGCTAAAATATAATAAAGAATTATAAAATTCGGGCGCGAAAGCAAATATTTATATGATTTTTTACAAAAATAAAGTCAGAATTTACCTATTCCTGGAATGGATATTTTTGTTAAAACATTCATATTCATGCTTTAGGATCTATTCTATGGATGGTTTTAAGCATTAGACATGCAAAAGTGACCAAAACGTGGTACCAATCAGATAATAAGCATTAAATTTCCGGGGGTCATTTTAATGAATACGTTGTATATTGTAAGCTACATAGGCTGGATTGTAGATTACCTACCACAATTGAAATAGCAATTTTCATTTTGCAATGTTTTCTTTTAGCTAAAATATGATGAAGAATTATAAAATTCGGGCGCGGAAGTAAATATTTATATGATTTTTAAAAAAAATAAAGTCAGATTTTACCGATTCTTAATGAATACGTTATATATTGTAAGCTACATGGTCTGGATTCTAGAATACCTACCAAACTTGAAATAACATTTTTCTTGTTGCAATGTTTTCTTTTAGCTAAAATATGATGAAGAATTATAAAATTGGGGCGCGGAAGCAAATATTTATATGATTTTTTACAAAAATTAAGTCAGATTTTACCTATTCTTGAAATGGATATTTTTGTTAAATCATTCATATTCATACTTTAGGATCTATATTATGGATGGTTTTAAGCATTGGACATGCAAAGGTGACCAAAACGTGGTACCAATCAGATAATAAACATTCAATTTTCAGGTGTCATTTTAATTAATACGTTGTATATTGCAAGCAACATGGGCTGGATTCTAGAATACCTACCACACTTGAAATAGCAATTTTCTTGTTGCAATGTTTTCTTTTAGCTAAAATATGATAAAAAGCTTTAAAATTAGGGCGCGGAAGTAAATATTTATATGTTTTTTTACAAAAATAAAGTCAGATTTTACCTTTTTTGATGAATACGTTTTATATTGTAAGCTTCATGGGCTGGATTCTAGAATACGTACCACACTTGAAATAGCAATTTTCTTGTTGCAATGTATTCTTTTATGTAAAATATGATGAAGAATTATAAAATTCGGGTGCGGAAGCAAATATTTATATGATTTTTTACAAAAATAAAGTCAGATTTTACCTATTCTTAAAATGGATATTTTTGTTAAAACATTCTTATTCATGCTTTAGGATCTATACTATGGATGGTTTTAAGCATTGGACAAGCAAAAGTGACCAAAACTTAGTACCAATCAGATAATAAACATTCTATTTTCGGGTGTCATTTTAATGAATACGTTGTATTTTGTAAGCTACATGAGCTGGTTTCTAGAATATCTACCACACTTGAAATAGCAATTTTCTCGTTGCAATGTTTTTGTTAGCCATAATATGATGAAGAATTATAAAATTCGGGCGCGGAAGTAAATATTTATATGTTTTTTTACAAAAATAAAGTCAGATTTTACCTTTTCTTGATGAATACGTTGTATATTGTAAGCTTCATGGGCTGGATTCTAGAATACCTACCACACTTGAAATAGCAATTTTTTTGTTGCAATATTTTCTTTTAGCTAAAATATGATAAACGATTATAAAATTCGGGAGCGGAAGCAAATATTTATTTGATTCCTTACAAAAATAAAGTCAGATTTTACCTATTCTTTATGAATACGTTGTATATTGTAAGTTACATGGGGTGGTTTCTAGAATACCTACCACACTTGAAATAGCAATTTTCTTGTTGCTATGTTCTCTTTTAGCTAAAATATGATAAAAAGTTTTAAAATTCGGGCGCGGAAGTAAATATTTATATGTTTTTTTACAAAAATAATGTCAGATTTTACCTTTTTTGATGAATACGTTGTATATTGTAAGCTTCATGAGCTGGATTCTAGAATACCTGCCACACTTGAAATAGCAATTTTCTTGTTGTAATGATATCTTTTAGCTAAAATATGATGAAGAATTATAAAATTCGGGCGCAAAAGCAAATATTTATATGTTTTTTTACAAAAATAAGGTCAGATTTTACATTTTTTGATGAATACGGTGTATATTGTAAGCTACATGGGCTGGATTCTAGAATACCTACCACACTTGAAATAGCAATTTTCTTGTTACAATGTTTTCTTTTAGCTAAAATATGATAAACAATTATAAAATTCGGGCGCGGAAGCAAATATTTATATGATTCTTTAAAAATATAAAGTCACATTTTACCTATTCTTGATGAATACGTTGTATATTGTAAGTTACATGGGCTGGAATCTAAAATACCTACCACACTTGAAATAGCAATTTTCTTTTTGCAATGTTTTCTTTTAGCTAAAATATGATGAAGAATTATAAAATTCGGGTGCAGAATTAATTATTTATATGATTTTTCACAAAAATAAAGTCAGATTTTACCTTTTCTTGAAATTTATATTTTTGTTAAAACCTTCATATTCATGGTTTAGGATCTATACTATGGATGGTTTTAAGCATTGGACATGCAAAAGTGACCAAAACGTAGTACCAATCAGATAATAAACATTAAATTTTCGGGTGTCATTTTAATGAATACGTTGTATTTTGTAAGCTACATGAGCTGGATTCTAAAAAACCTACCACACTTGAAATAGCAATTTTCTTGTTGCAATGTTTTCTTTTAGCTAAAATATGATGAAAAATTATAAAATTCGGGCGCGGAAGTAAATATTTATATGATTTTTCACAAAATAAAGTCATATTTTACTTATTCTTGAAATGGATATTTTTGTTAAAACATTCATATTCATGCTTTATGATTTATACTATGGTTGGTTTTAAGCATTGGACATGCAAAAGTGACCAAAACGTAGTACCAATCAGATAATAAACATTCAATTTTCGGGTATCATTTTAATGAATACGTTGTATTTTGTAAGCTACATGAGCTGGATTCTAGAAAACCTACCACACTTGAAATAGCAATTTTCTTGTTGCAATGTTTTCTTTTAGCTTAAATATGATAAAAAATTATAAAATTCGGGCGCGGAAATAAATATTTATATGATTTTTTACAGAAATAAAGTGAGATTTTACCTTTTTTTTAAATTCGAGCGCGGAAGCAAATTTTTATATGATTTTTTATAAAAATAAAGACAGATTTTACCTATTCTTGAAATGGATATTTTTGTTAAAACTTTCATGTTCATGCTTTAGGATCTATACTATGGAAGGTTTTAAGCATTGGACATGCAAAGGTGACCAAAACGTGGTACCAATCAGATAAAAAAACATTCATTTGTTAGGTATCATTTTAATGAATACGTTGTATATTGCAAGCTACATGGGCTGGATTCTAGAATACCTGCCACACATGAAATAGCAATTTTTTTGTTGCAATGTTTTCTTTAGCTAAAATATGATAAAGAATTATAAAATTTGGGTGCGGAAGCAAATATTTGTATGATTTTTTACAAAAATAAAGTTAAATTTTACCTATTCTTGTTGAATACGTTGTATATTGTAAGCTACATGGGCTGGATTCTAGAACACCAACTACACTTGAAATAGCATTTTCTTGTGGCAATGTTTTCTTTTAGCTATAATATGATGAAGAATTATAAAATTCGGGCGCGAAAGCAAATATTTATATGATTTTTTACAAAAATAATGTCAGATTTTACCTATTCTTGAAACGTATATGTTTGTTAAAACATTCATATTCATGCTTTAGGATCTATACTATGGATAATTTTAGTATTGGACATGGAAAATGACCAAAACGTGGTACCAATCAGATAATAAACATTAAATTTTCGGGTGTCATTTTAATGAATAAGTTGTATATTGTAAGCTACATGGGCTGGATTGTAGAATACCTACCACACTTGAAATAGCAATTTTCTTGTTGCAATGATATCTTTTAGCTAAAATATGATGAAGAATTATAAAATTCGGACGCAAAAACAACTATTTATATAATTTTTTACATAAATAAAATCAGATTTTACCTATACTTGATGAATACGTTGTATTTTGTAAGCTACATAGGGTGGATTTTAGAATACCTACCACACTTGAAATAGCAGTTTTCTTGTTGCAATGTTTTACTTTAATTAAAATATGATAAAAAATTATAAAATTCGGGCGCGGAAGTAAATATTTATATGATTTTTTACAGAAATAAAGTCAGATTTTACCTATTCTTGAAATGGATATTTTTGTTAAAGCTTTCATGTTCATGCTTTAGGATCTATACTATGGAAGGTTTTAAGCATTGGACATGCAAAGGTGACCAAAACGTGGTACCAATCAGATAATAAACATTCAATTTTCAGGTGTCATATTAATAATTACGTTGTATATGGCAAGCAACATGGGCTGGATTCTGGAATACCTACCACACTTGAAATAGCAATTTTTTTGTTGCAATGTTTTCTTTTATCTGAAATATGATAAAGATTTATAAATTTCGGGCGGTTTTTTTAGCTAAAATATGATGAATAATTATAAAATTTGGTCGCGAGAGCTAATATTTATATAATTTCTTACAAAAATAAAGTCAGATTTTGCCTATTCTTGAAATTGATATTTTTGTTAAAACATTCATATTCATGCTTTAGGATCTATACTATGGATAATTTTAGGATTGTACATGCAAAAGTAATCAAAACGTTGTACCAATCAGAAAATAAACATTCAATTTTCGGGTGTCATTTTAATGAATACGTTGTAAGCTACATGGTCTGGATTCTAGAATAACTCCCGCTCTTGAAATAGCAATTTTCTTGTTGCAATGTTTTCTTTTAGCTAAAATATGATAAGGAACTATAAAATTCGGGCGCGGAAGCAAATATTTATATGATTTTTTACAAAAATAAAGTTAGATTTTACCTATTCTTAATGAATACGTTGCATATTGTAAGCTACATAGGCTGGATTCTAGAATACCTACCACACTTGAAATAGCAATTGTCTTGTTGCAATGTTATCTTTTACCTAAAATATGATAAAGAATTATAAAATTCGGGCGCGGAAGCAAACATTTATATGATTTTTTACAAAAATAAAGTCAGATTTTACCTATTTTTGAAATGGATAGTTTTGTTAAAACATTCATATTCATGCTTTAGGATCTATACTATGGAAGGTTTTAAGCATTAGACTTGCAAAAGTGACCAAAACGTGGTACCAATCAGATAATAAACATTCATATTAATAATTACGTTGTATATGGCAAGCAACATGGGCTGGATTCTGGAATACCTACCACACTTGAAATAGCAATTTTTTTGTTGCAATGTTTTCTTTTAGCTAAAATATGATAAAGAATTTTAAAATTCGGGCGCGGAATCAAATATTTATTCGATTTTTTACAAAAAGAAAGTCAGATTTTGCCTACTCTTGAAGTGGATATTTTTGTTAAAACATTCATATTCATGCTGTAGGATCTATACTGTTCTAAGCGAACAGTCAACCAAATCAGACGTGCGCACCGAGTGTAAATCAAACGAAAACTTTTAATTACCCGCGCCATAGGCGTAACAAACGGGATAAACTTAATAATAATATCAGTAAAAGAATCATAATAAACTAACAAATAGTGACAATACCACACAGAACTCTCTTCGGAGAGTCTCTGTTCACCTGAAAACATGGCTTTAACCCAACGTGGAACGTCAAAACAGCCAAAAACCATAACGATGACCATCGACACCACAAGGTATGTCAGAATTTATTACTCAAAATCATACAATTAAGAAACGTAAAATCGACTCAAATAACATTTATAGCGCAACACACTGAAAATATATTATAGACACAGATACATTACTAACAAATAACAGATACTACTTATTAAATGAAACAAGAACACAATCCCAATCACAACAAAACAAAGACATCAACTAAGTAAAACCCAAAATACCGCCTATATACCTACACGTTGTCAACAACTATGAAGAGATAATAAAAGATATCAAGCAAAAAATCAAAGATGACTTTACGACACAACAGAAAAACAATGCTCTACGTATAAATCTAACAACTATCGAAGATTATCGTACCTTAACTAAATACTATGACGACGAAAAACTAAAATATTACACATTCCGCAATCCAGATAACAGCATATTATTAGTAGTACTAAGAAACATACCTATTTCTATCAGTACAGACTGTGACGAAGTGCTCGTCACAATGCTCACGTACCTGCCTTCCTCGTCGCTCCACCAGGTCACAACACCGACTTCACGAGGTCCGGACCGCACACCAGGTCAAGCGAACCCGCCGTCGAAACCAGTCGCCGCTAACCGCTGGAAACACCTCCAGGAGGCGGTGCGACATCTCCAACCGTCTGCCGGATTCCCGAATAGTCGCCGGGAAACACATTTGTAGAACGCACATGGCCGGAGACATAACCTCAAGAACACGTGGGTCTAAACTTGCACCAATATGTAACCTACAACCACAGCACTTGGGGAAACAATAATAAATACATTTTAACACTTACCGCTGTTACTTTTCTGTATCTTTTCTTGTTATTTTTCCAGTTTTCAAATTTTCACAAAAACACCTGTTCGCCGCGCCAGCGCGTGCGCGCGACCGCAGTACTGCCAACCTTCAAACACAAAACGCTTCGGAGGACCGAATTCCCATGATATATTTTTATAAAATATGTAAATCAGATCAAATACAATACAAAACTCTGTAAAGCTAAGGGAAGTAATTTTGCGAATTTTTAAAATAAAAATCAATTTATTAAACGAAAATAACAATACTTAAAGTCAATCTGTCTCACTTTAAAATCAGTAGCTACAGGATTAATTAAATTTCGGGTATAAATACGACCGCCGGGGCCGTATTTCTTCAGTCTACGACGACTCAGGACTCAGTCTACGACGACTAACAGTCAGCCGAGAAGAGTTCCAGTCCGTTTCCGCACCGTTCTGTTCCGAATCGAGTCTTGTTGTAAGTTGCTTGTTGATTTTTGCATTTTTCTTGAATTCCGCTGCTGTCAGAGGATACAGGTTGGTAGCTTCTACCGTCGTTCCTTAGAGCCTTCAGCTCGCTGCATTCCACGCCTAAAGGGAAACTCCGTAGGTGGCTACCACCGCGTGTTTCTACGGCTGTCGGGCAGATCCGCGTTTTAACTTAGTAGTTTTTTTCTCTTTTCTCATTGCTATACGTTCCGTAGTTATCGGAGAAGACCCGTTGGTGGTTCCCCACCGCGAACTCCGTCGACGGCTGAGTAGAACCGCGATTAGTTTGTCACTAGTTCACTTCCTACGGCTCAGTAAAACACTAGGTGTAGTAATTTTAGTACAATAAACTATTAAACTTACTTTTGTCTGTCTGTGCTAAACCTTGGCCCGACCGACCTAGAGCTCCCGTGGCACACGTCACTTTCCTCGCAGGTTCCGCAGATTGGCGCCAGAGAACAACCCGACATCCTGCGAGAGAACCCACGACATCGCGGACCAACAACATCCCGCAGCGGCCCAAGTGATCGTCGCAAATTGGCGCCCGAGCAGGGACTTTTTCTTTTGTTCATTTTTCTTGTTAGCCCAGACCCATCGACACCATGCCGCAGGAAGGCGACTCCGAACAGCCGGCCAAGATCGTCGTAGACCATCCAGCGGGAGGTAATTGTTCCAGCCTCTCTGTCACGGCTGCCGCCAACACCGCCCCGGCTGATCCAGCCAGTTGTCAGCACCGTCCACTACGTGCTGCGGCCCGTGGAAGGCGGTGGTGTTGATTACGCCACCGTCGACTGCAGCCGCGTGGATCCTCCGCTGGTCGAACCTCGGCCGGCCCGCCGACCGCCGACGTGGTCCGCCCCAGACTACGTGACGCCGCTGCCGACTCCACCGCTGTTACCGTTCCGTTCCGGGAGTCCGGCACCGGGCACACCTGGGGGGATCACCCAGCCACCGTTGCCGACCGAGGCCGTCACTTCCAGCGACCAGCCGATCCAGCACCGCTGTCACCGAATCCTCGGCTTCCCGCCGTGATGCGAGCTCTTCGGATTCCCGCCGAGAGTAAGGTCACGACGGGCCCGCTGCCGTTCCGAGGACACCCAGCAGCCAAGCCACCACCGTCACCGAGGCCAAGGCTGCACCAACCTGCGCTGCATCAGACGCCGCCAAGGCGTCCCGCTGTGCACTCTTCGCCGGAGGCCCGATCACCTGGCCTTGCCGTCACAGCACCCCGGCATCCGCCGTCTCCCTCACTCTTAATTATAGAGACATCGCCGCTTCCTGCCACATCTGACCGCCCCGTGACACCGAGGACGCCGCAGTTATCGGAGAAGACCCGTTGGTGGTTCCCCACCGCGAACTCCGTCGACGGCTGAGTAGAACCGCGATTAGTTTGTCACTAGTTCACTTCCTACGGCTCAGTAAAACACTAGGTGTAGTAATTTTAGTACAATAAACTATTAAACTTACTTTTGTCTGTCTGTGCTAAACCTTGGCCCGACCGACCTAGAGCTCCCGTGGCACACGTCACTTTCCTCGCAGGTTCCGCAGATTGGCGCCCGAGAACAACCCGACATCCTGCGAGAAAACCCACGACATCGCGGACCAACAACATCCCGCAGCGGCCCAAGTGATCGTCGCAAGACACAATCACAAACGAACTAAAACAAAAAACCTACCCAGTATTAAAAGTTACCCGATTATTGAATAAATCAAAATACCCAATGCCTTTATGTGTAGTAGAATTAACCAACAACGACAAAGCCAATGAAATATTTGAAATAACAAAATTATTCTATACAATTATCACAGTAGAGCCACGAAGAAAATCAAAAGATATACCACAATGCACAAACTGTCAAAGATACGGACAAACAAAAAATTATTGCAAATTAGACTCACGATGCGTAAAATGCATGCAAAATCATCACTATAGCGCATGTACTTAACAAAAAAATCAAAACCCCGAATGTATCAATTGCGGTGGTAAACACCCAGCTAATTACAAGGGATGCTCAGCATATCAAAATCTTATAAAAACTAATATTTAACATCAACGACAACAAATACAGCACAACAATCCAACCGAAAATAACCAAACAGAACCATCCCCTTACTCCCAAAACAATCCTAAATCATACGCTAACAGAACCAAAAATCCAGCACAAAATAACAGAACCTTAAATACCGACAATACTGATAAAGAAAACGCACAAACTATAATTCCCTCCTTGCTACAATCAATTATGAACCTTATTCTCCCTTATATAGAAAAACTAAAATCCTTTTTTACCACACTGCTATCTAACACCCTTCTCAATGGCAGCAAATAATAAACGCTTCATCAATCAGATCACAATACTAAATTATAATGCTAATGGAATAAAAAGACAAAAATATGAGTTCACAGAATTTCTCTCAAGAAACAACATAGATATAGCATGCATAAGCGAAACGCATCTGCAACCAAACGAGCCCTTCGTAATCAGGGGAAACGTAATATTCAGGTATGACAGGGAATCAGAAGAAGCTTCTGGCGGAGCAGCTATAATCATTAAAAGAAAAATAAAACATCACGCCACTATATTACCGCCATTAGAATCATTAGAAGCCGAAGCAGCAACTATATATACAAGCAATAACAACAAAACAACAATCATAGCCGCTTACAAACAACCGAAAAAAACTCTCAAAGAATCAGACCTACTAAAAACATTTTCCAATAATAACCCGACGCTCATAATAGGAGATCCAAATTGTAAAAATACTATATGAGGATGCAGAGCCAATAACCCAAATGGAATAAAGTTACATGAATATTCATCACGAAATGGATGCTTCATCCAAGCCCCGTCAGAGATAACCTACGTACCCTACCGCGAAGATCATGAACCAGACATCCTAGACATTATTATATCAAAAAATCATTCAAAAACCCTTATTCAAAAAGTAATTCATGAACTAGACTCAGATCACTTACCGGTACTTATAACAACTAAAAAAACAGCAGAACAATTTAAACCACATCCAAGATTGACAAAAGGTAAAGTAGATTTTGAGAAATTTAAAAAAGAGCTAGACAATAAACTGGGAAATCAAAGAACTATGGTAAAAACGGAACATATAGACGCAGAAATAAACAATTTTACGAAGTCGATAGCACATGCAACACACAACGCTATAATCAAGCTGAAAAACACAACTAAACAAGAAAATGACACACCCAATTACATACTGCAATTAATAAAACAAAAATCAAAAGAAAGACGCTTATGGCAAACTACACGGGACCCTTACCACAAATATAAATTAAACCAATTAACTCAAAAAGTTAAATGGGAACTTGACAATCACAGAATAAATTCATACAAAACATATGTAGAAGAATTAGAAACAGGAAGTCCACACATGTGGCTCGCAACGAAAAGAATCCTAAAGAAATCAGAACCTGTACGTACAATCAAAATAAAAGATACAAACTATGTAACAGACGAAAAGAAATGCACTATCTTCTCCTCACACTTAGAAAAAGTATTTCAGCCAAACATAAATAACGAAAACATAAACAATACCAGAGAAATTCAACAACACATAGCAAGTACACAATTCACAAACACACCTACTTACGAACAAACAACAACAGATGAAATATACTCACACATAAAAAACTTGCCCAATAAAAAAGCACCAGGCCACGATCTGATATCAAACATAATACTAAAACACATAACAGAAAAGGCGCTGAAACACTTAACAAACATAATCAATGCATGTTTAAAAACGGGATATTTTCCAAACATTTGGAAACACGCTCAAATAGTACTGTTCCCTAAACCAAATAAGGACCATTCAACGCCACCAAGATATAGACCTATCAGCCTACTAACAACTATGTCAAAAATCTTAGAAAGAATCATACAAAGTCGACTCAACGAATTTACTGACCAAAACAGTATAATACCAAAATAACAATTCAGATTTCAAAAACACCATTCAACTATTCATCAACTAACACGAATAACAGAAACAATCACTAAAAGATTTGAAAATAGAAAATACACAGCGATCGCCTTTTTAGACATATCCCAAGCATTTGATAAGGTCTGGATACTATGGATAATTTTAGCATTATACATGCAAAAGTGACCAAAACGTTGAACTAATCAGATAATAAACATTCAATTTTCGGGTGTCATTTTAATGAATACGTTGTAAGCTACATGGGCTGGATTCTAGAATACCTACCACACTTGAAATAGCAATTTTCTTGTTGCAATGTTTTCTTTTAGCTAAAAATATGATGAAGAACTATAAAATTCGGGCGCGGAAGCAAATATTTATATGATTTTTTACAAAAATAAAGTCAGATTTTACCTATTCTTGATGAATACGTTGTATATTGTAAGCTACATGGGCTGGATTCTAGAATACCTATCACACTTGAAATAGCAATTTTCTTGTTGCAATGTTTTCTTTTACCTAAAATATGATGAAGAATTATAAAATTCGGGCGCGGAAGCAAATATTTATATGATTTTTTACAAAAATAAAGTCAGATTTTACCTATTCTTGAAATGGATATTTTTGTTAAAACATTCATATTCATGCTTTAGGATCACTAGGGATGGTTTTAAGCATTGAACATGCAAAGGTAATCAAAACGTGGTACTAAACAGATAATAAACATTCTATTTTCAGGTGTCATTTTAATGAATACGTTGTATATTGCAAGCATCATGGGCTGGATTCTAGAATACCTACCACACTTGAAATAGCAATTTTCTTGTTGCAATGTTTTCTTTTAGCTAAAATATGATGAAAAATTATAAAATTCGGGCGCGGAAGTAAATATTTATATGATTTTTTACAAAAATAAAGTCAGATTTTACATATTCTTGATGAACACGTTGTATATTGTAAGCAACTTGGGCTGGATTCTAGACTACCTACCACACTTGAAATAGCAATTTTCTTGTTGCAATGTTTTTTTAGCTAAAATATGATGAATAATTATAAAATTTGGTCGCGAGAGCTAATATTTATATGATTTCTTACAAAAATAAAGTCGGATTTTACCTATTCTTGAAATGGATATTTTTGTTAAAACATTCATATTCATGCTTTAGGATCTATACTATGGATGGTTTTAAGCATTGGTCATGCAAAAGTGACCAAAACGTAGTACCAATCAGATAATAAACATTTAATTTGCGGGTGTCATTTTAATGAATACGTTGTATTTTGTAAGCTATATGTGCTGGTTTCTAGAATACCTACCACACTTGAAATAGCAATTTTCTTGTTGCAATGTTTTCTTTTAGCTAAAATATGATGAAGAATTATAAAATTCGGGCGCGGAAGCAAATATTTATATGATTATTTACAAAAATAAAGTCAGTATTTACCTTTTCTTGTTGAATACGTTGTATATTTTAAGCTACATGGGCTGGGTTCTAGAATTTCTATAACACTTGAAATAGCAAATTTCTTGTTGCAATGTTTTCTTTTAGCTAAAATATGATAAAGAATTATAAAATTCGGGCGCGGAAGCAATTATTTATCTGATTTTTTACAAAAAGAAAGTCAGATTTTGCCTAATCTTGAAATGGCTTCTGCTGTGTGCTGTTCATATACGTAGGTTGTGTTTTTTCGGCTCTTTATTTTTGCTTAGTTTGAGTGCTTATATTGATCACAATAATATTGATCTTGGTATCATTTGATTTGTAAAGTGTTCATCTATATATTGATAATATTAATATTATCATATATTGATTACGAGTTTCTTCATCTTATTTGTTTATTTACATGATTTTTGCACGTGTACTTCACTTCAATACGACAGTGATTGTACATACCTGTCTTTGTTGTTAATTAACTAACACCTGTTAATCAAAAACTTGTCATTTAGTTTTACTGGGTGTTTGTTGTACTTTTTGTATACATGGTGTTTTATTGGTTTTGGATATAATATTTTAAATATCTTAAATTTCTTTATTACAATGCCGAATTTATCGTGCTCATGCTGTAATAAACAGACTGAAGATCACCGACTAGTTGTATGTTCAGTATGTAAGAAAAATTACAATATGGAATGTGCAGATCTTACCACACCCGAAGTTCGCAAAATCCACAATTCTAAATCTGGTTTAAAGTGGAACTGTTCCAGTTGTTTTAAACTTGGTAATGATTTAGATAGTCCTTAAGCAATCATAATTGGTCTGCAGAATGATATAATCCATCTTAAAAAATCTAATAATGTTAATACTTCATCTACGTCATATTTGTCCCCTTTACTAGCTGAAAACATCATCGTTGAAATAGCTGAGAGAGAAAAAAGAGCTCATAACTTAATGATCTTTGGCTCTAAAGAAAATAATTTATTGTCTAAGGAGCTACAGTGTAATACAGACCCCTTGTTAGCAAATAATCTTTTGTCTAATATAGGAGTTCCATCCACAATACTACAAGTCACTCGCCTTGGTCGGTATGATGCCACTAAAACCCAAACTCGTCCAATTAAAATTCAGTTAGCTTCAAAAAACGATGACTTAAAAGTTTTCCAAAATAAACATAAATTGCAGACTAATGAAAATTGGAAAAATATTATAATTTCCAGAGATAGAACCCAGATGCAAAATACATTATACAAATCCGTCAAAAACGAATTAGTTAAACGTAAATCAGAAGGGGAGACTAATATTTCAATAAAATATGTTAAAGGCATTCCTACAATTACCCGCTCGGAAAACTAATTTCGCCCAACAGTTGTTCTGTTCAACATCCAATTAGCTTTTATTATCAAAATACAAGAGGTCTGAATACTAAAAGTCATATGTTTTATGTTAACTGTTGTGCCGTGTCTTATGATGTTATTGTTTTGTCGGAGACTTGGCTAAATGATTCCTTTAATGACGCCGAATTATTTCCCTCTAATTATAATGTTATTAGGGATAACCGACAGTTCACTGCAGTTGGTCGTTCTAGAGGTGGCGGTGTTTTAATAGCTATGTCAAATCATATTCATTATACTACCTTAGATATGTCAAATATTCGAAATCTTGTCCCTCTAATTAATGTCATTGCATGTAAATGCTATTTTGGTAATTCTGCTTTGATTATTTGTGCCATTTATGTACCCCCAGATATCAGTACAAATGATATAGAAATATTTACCGATTCTCTTGAACTTCTGCTCATCAATGAAGATGTTCTTCTAATTGGTGACTTCAATCTCCCAAACTTGTATAATTTAGCTAACATTAATTGTAGTAAATCTTCAAATTTTCGTGTGTTTTGCAATATACTAAACCTCAAGCAGTATAATACTATCACTAATGCTATTAACAATATTCTCGATCTTGTTTTATTAAACAAACCAGTTGATATAAATGTAGAGAAATCCTGTTCTTTCTTAGTTCCAGAGGACACACATCACCCCGCGTTAGTTTTCAATTTTGAGCTCTCCTTCTCTAAATTAGTTAACTTTCCGTCAGCTAATAATATTAGATATAACTTCTGTAAAGCTAATTACATTTAGTTATATGATAATATCTGCAAAATAGATTGGTCTAGTTTATCTAATTGCCATCAAGTTGATCATACCGTTGATAAGTTTTATGATTTGCTGTACGAAACTTTAGATTTATCTGTTCCCAAATATAAACCCGTCAAATCTAGTTATCCGCCATGGTTTACATCCAATATTAAATACAACATTAAAACCAAAAAATATTATAGAAAAAAATGGAGTAAATCTAAAAACCCAATATATCTAAATGAATTTAAACGTTTACGGTTTTTAATTAAAGCGCAAATTAACGAAGCTTATAACAATTATATTCGTAATATTGAAATTAATATAAAATCTAATCCTGCTGATCTCTGGAAATATGTTCATCTAAAAGAAGGTACAACTCGTATTCCTGGTCAACTCCACGACGACGTATCAGAATATAATACTCCCCATGATATTGTAAATGCATTTGCACAATTTTTCTCAAGCTTTTACTCGATTAGCTCGCCTTACGTTATTCCAGATGTTTGTTCCAATCACCCCCCTTTCAATATTAATTCAGTAAATGAAGATGATCTCATCTTACTAATGGCTACTTTCTCGAATAAATCAACTGCTGGTGAAGACCTAATTTCAAGCTTTTTAATTAAAGACGGCAGATTCATATTTGCTAAACCATTGGCTATCATAATTAATATGGCTATAAGCACATCTACTTTTCCTGAACGTTGGAAGAAAACGAGAATAACGCCAGTGTTTAAGAAAGGAGATAAATCCAACATCTGCAACTATCGCCCAATTTCAATTTTAAATCATTTTAGTAAGGTATTTGAAATGATTATATACAATACTATTCGGAAGAACACAAATTCATTAATTTCTTTCAACCAACACGGTTTTATGAAAGGCCGCTCTACTACGACTAATCTTGCGTGTTTCACCCAATATATATCTGAACGTCTGGATATGCATGGTCAAGTAGATGTGGTTTACACTGACTTCTCTCGAGCATTTGATTCCATCGATCAAGGCCTAATCCTTACAAAAATTAGTGCATTGGGTGCTTCTCCCGTCTTAATTACGCTGTTGAAAACTTATCTCACTGGAAGACTGTCCTGCGTTTCTTACAATGGTTTTGAATCATTAAACTTCATAGTCACGTCCGGAGTTCCTCAAGGCTCTAACCTGGGGCCACTGCTCTTTATTATATACATAAACGAACTTATAGAATCATTCACATGTCATGTCCTTGCTTATGCCGGTGATATAAAAATGTTCTAAGACTTTTCAAATCCTGAAGATTGTAAACTTCTTCAAAATAACATTGATCGATTGTTTAATTGGTGCCAAAATAATAACCTGCATCTCAACACTGACAAGTGTAACATTGTCTCTTTTACACGTCGCATATCACCTTTTCATTACGTTTATCTTATTAATACTACAGCTATAGCAAGAAAATGCATGATAAAAGACTTGGGAGTCACTTTCACAGCGAATCTTAGCTTTGCTGAACAAAATAAAACTGTTTGTAGTGCTGCAAGTAGAACTTTAGGCTTCATAATGAGAATATCCAAAATGTTTAGTGATATCACTCTACTTAAATCATTATATTTCGCGTATGTTCTGAGTAAATTAGAATATGCCTCCTTAATATGGTACCCACATTACGCCTATCAATGTTTAGCCCTGGATCGAATACATCGTAGGTTTTTAAAGTTTCTATCCTTCAAA
This sequence comes from Stenolophus ochropezus, assembly GCA_035578165.1. Taxonomy (NCBI): domain Eukaryota; kingdom Metazoa; phylum Arthropoda; class Insecta; order Coleoptera; family Carabidae; genus Stenolophus; species Stenolophus ochropezus. The sequence continues at coordinate 196,999 of JAQOWZ010000084.1, read as the reverse complement.
ATAGACAAAGTATATCCTGATAGAGGAGTGGACCACAATTTCCTTCTTGAAAGACATTCCATGCCATGTCTAGCTGCCAGAAGAGAAACATCCAGCGCCAAGTTCCTCTGGATGTTGCTGCACAACAAAATTGATGTTCCATTCCTTCGATCCCGAGTGTCGTTCCACGTCCCGACAATGGCGTCCAGGCAATCAAGAACTTTCTACTTACCAGCTACCAACACTGACATTTTGCAACGATCCCCGATTCATACCAAGTGTAAAAATGCCGAAAAATATTTTGTTGATATTTACTTGTAATTTTCTCAATTTATATTACATTTCATTTGTATGTGTTATGGTATCATTGTTTATTTGTATGTATGTACACGTATTTACTGAATTGTGTTTTGCCCTGTAATTGGACCTCTGTTGGGCAATAAATTTATTATTATTATTATTAAATGGATATATTTGTTAAAACATTCATATTCATGCTTTAGGATCTATACTATGGATAATTTTAGCATTGTACATGCAAAAGTGACCAAAACGTTGTACCAATCAGATAATAAACATTCAATTTTCGGGTGTCATTTTAATGAATACGTTGTAAGCTACATGGGCTGGATACTAGAATACCTACCACACTTAGAATGGCAATTTTCTTGTTGCAATGTTTTCTTTTAGCTATAATATGATGAAAAATGATAAAATTCGGGCGCAGAAGCAAATATTTATATGATTTTTTACAAAAACAAAATCAGATTTTACCTTTTCTTAATGAATACGTTGTATATTGTAAGCTACATAAGCTGGATTAAAAATACCGACCACATTTAAAATAGCAATTTTCATGTTGCATTGTTTTCTTTTAGCTAAAATATGATAAAGAATTATAAAATTCGGGCGCGGAAGCAAATATTTATATGAAAATTACAAAAATGAATTCAAATTTTACCTATTCTTGAAATGGATATTTTTGTTAAAACATTCATATTCATGCTTTAGGATCTATTCTATGGATAATTTTAGCATTGGACACGCAAAAGTGTCCAAAACGTGGTACTAGTCAGATAATAAACATTAAATTTTCATTTTAATGAATAAGATGTATATTGTAAGCTACATGGGCTAGATTCTAGAATACCTACCACACTTCAAATAGCAATTTTCTTCTTGCAATGTATTCTTTTACCTAAACTATGATGAAGAATTATAAAATTCGGGCGCGGAAGCAAATGTTTATATGATTTTTTACAAAAATAAAGTCAGATTTTACCTATTCTTGAAATGGATATTTTTGTTAAAACATTCATATTCATGCTTTAGGATCTATACTATGGTTGGTTTTTAGCATTAGACATGCAAAAGTGACCAAAACGTGGTACCAATCAGATAATAAACATTAAATTTTTGGGTGTCATTTTAATGAATCCGTTGTATATTATAAGCTACATGGGCTGGATTCTAGAATACCTACCTCACTTGAATTAGCAATTTTCTTGTTGCAATGTTTTCTTTAGCTAAAATATGATGAAGAATTATAAAATTCAGGTGCGGAAGCAAATATTTATATGATTTTTTACAAAAATAAAGTGAAATTTTACCTATTCTTGTTGAATACGTTGTATATTGTAAGCTATATGGGCTGGATTTTAGAATATCTACCACACTTGAAATAGCAATTTTCTTGTCGCAATGTTTTCTTTTAGCTAAAATATGATGAAGAATTATAAAATTCGGGCGCGGGAGCAAATATTTTATTACTAGTGCAGCCCCGATGGGGTGAATTATGGTAATATACGTAGCCTAGTTGTTCTGGTCTACGGCCGCTAGCTTTTAAACAGTGGAGAAGGGGTGGTTCGTGTTTAAGCAAAGTTGATTCTCCAAAATAAATGATAAGGGCGCCACTTAATTGATTTTTAAGGTATCCAATTAAGAACAATACCGAGATTCTGAAAGAGAATTTAACTACGGGTTCACAACAAGGAAAACGATAAATAACTTTACTAAATGACATATATTGAGCTTTAGTATTACAGTAAAAGTTGTGAAGTTAATGTTTAGCAAAATCAAGAAAAGAAGTTAATTAACAATATCAAGACGAATTTAGATATTTAACTCTGGCGAGAATAGAAATACTACCAAAAGTGCTAACCGAGGGGTCAAAAACGCTTCTAAATATGGGGTGCGGTGCGCGCAGTAGAAGCAGGACAAAATGGTTGTCTCCACAATACAAACTTAGATTTAAGGCGCTACAAAAACGACGACAGCTGTAAGGTACCATACATATGACGTGGCGCTCAAAATAAAATGAAATAAACCAATTACGTCCTAAATCTCTCCACAACGTCAACTCCCTACTTAGAGCTTCCCTTAAAATAAATGAACGTACAGCTCTACTAACTCTTGCGTGAGGTATCACATAAAATACACCATTTAAATAACCCGAAAACATAAATGAATAAAAAGAAAGGGGAATCTTAGCTGAATCGGCGTCGACAACGTCCTAGGTGTCGCTTCTGGCGTCTAAGATGGCGACAGGGTGTGGCAGCTCACACTCGACGTGCCTGGTTCAGGTAATATCCCGGATGATGATCAATTGAGTGCTTCCCAAAGGCAAGGATGCCACAGCGATACAATAGTATCCTCAAATTACCCACAGGTAATATCAATCGAAGATAAAGATCGATAATATATCGAACTTAAGAAGTAAATCGAAAAATAAAGTAAAATAAAAATGAAAAAAAGAGCCTTGAGATGTATATCGGCTTTAAGTAATGAAACAAAGTCCCAAGTCGTCTAAATAATCCAGAACACTCCGTTTTGCAACATAGTACAAAATACTCAGTAAAGTAAATGATAATAATTCAGCAGAACTGGTCTAGATCTCTTCCACAAAAATATAACTCAAAGATCACTAGCACAAATTCAAAAACTCTACTTGCGACTCGAACTCTGAATCTAAAGTGAACGTGAATCAGAAAAACTGTTAAAGCAAAATAGTTAAGTCCGGTAAAAACATGCTTAAATTTAAATATCGACGCCCTTTTACATAAATCCAAACGGCGCCAAAATAGAAAATAACAATCCATCTTCGACTTCCTTCCACACAGCAGTGTAAAGAGGGTGGCTGAAAATAAGGATGAGAACGTACTAGTCAGGAAGTCGCGACGGTAGCGACATCTGTCCGGATGCGATGAACGAGATGACAGCAAAAATTACAACTGGCGATGAATGTCAACACAAATGGATTATCGATAAATGAATGATTTGTGAATCAAGAGAAAGGACGAGAGTGTGAAGAAGGTAAGAATTTGACCTAGAAATAGAAAAGAAACGAATAGAACTATGTTGCAGGTCTAGGAAAATGATGATAAATGGAGATGAACCTAAATAATTACGTGGGCGGAAAATAATCGTAACAGTATTCATTAAAATGACACCCGAAAATTGAATGTTTATTATCTGATTGGTACCACGTTTTGGTCACTTTTACATGGCCAATACTTATAACCATCCATATTATAGATCCTAAAGCATGAATATAAATGTTTTAACAAAAATATCCATTTCAAGAATAGGTAAAATCTGACTTTATTTTTGTAAAAAATCATACAAATATTTGCTTCCGCGCCCAAATTTTATAATTCTTTATCATATTTTAGCTAAAATAAAACATTGCAACAAGAAAATTGCTATTTCAAGTGTGGTAGGTATTCTAGAATCCAGCCCATGTAGCTTACAACATACAACGTATTCATCACATATAGGTAAAATCTAACTTTATTTTTGTAAAATATCATATAAATATTTGCTTCTGCGCCCGAATTTTATAATTCTTTATCATATTTTAGCTAAAAGAAAACATTGCATCAAGAAAATTGCTATTTCAAGTGTGGTAGGTATTCTAAAATCCAGCCCATATAGCTTACAATATACAACGAATTCATTAAGAATAGGTCAAATCTGACTTTATTTTTGTAAATAATCATATAAATATTTGCTTCCGCGCCCGAATTTTATAATTTTTCGTCATATATTAGCTAAAAGAAAACATTGCAACAAGAAAATTGCTATTTCAAGTGCGGTAGGTATTCTAGAATCCAGCCCATGTAGCTTACAATATACAACGTATTCATCAAGAACAGGTAAAATCTAACTTTATTTTTGTAAAAAATCATATAAATTTTTGCTTTCGCGATCAAATTTTATAATTCTTTATCTTATTTTAGCTAAAAGAAAACATTGCAAAAAGAAAATTGCTATTTCAAGTGTGGCAGGTATTCTAGAATCCAGCCCATGTAGCTTACAATATACAGTATAGATCCTAAAGCATGAATATGAATGTTTTAACAAAAATATCCATTTCAAGAATAGGTAAAATCTGACTTTATTTTCGTGAAAAATCATATAGGTAAATATTTCCTTCCGCGCCAGAATTTTATAATTCTTCATCATATTTTAGCTGAAAGAAAACATTGCAACAAGAAAATTGCTATTTCAAGTGTGGTAGGTATTCTACTATCGAGCCCCTGTAGCTTACAATATACAACGTATTCATTAAAATGACACCCGAAAATTTAAAGTTTATTGTGTGATTGGTACCACGTTTTGGTCACTTTTGCATGTCCAATGCTTGAAACTATCAATAGTATAGATGCTAAAGCATGAATATGAATGTTTTAATAAAAATATCCATTTCAAAAATAAGTAAGATCTGACATTATTTTTGTAAAAAATCATATAAATATATGCTTTCGCGCCCGAATTTTATAATTCTTCATCATGTTTTAGCTAAAAGAAAACATTGCAACACAAAATAGCTATTTCAAGTGTGGAAGGTATTCTGGAATACAGCCCATGTAGTTTACAATCTACAACGTATTCATCAAGAATATTAAAAATCTAACTTTATTTTTGTAAAAAATCATATAAATATATGCTTCCGCTCCCGAATTTTATAATTCCTTATAATATTTTTGCTAAAAGAAAACATTGCAACAATAAAATTGCTATTTCAGGTGTGATAGGTATTTTAGGACCCAGTCCCTGTAGCTTACAATATACAACGTATTCAACAAGAACACGTAAAATCTAACTTTATTTTTGAAAAAAATCATATAAATATTTGCTTCCGCGCCCAAATTTTATAATTCTTTATCTTCTTTTAGCTAAAAGAAAACATTGCAACAAGAAAATTGCTATTTCAACTGTGGTAGGTATTCTAGAATCCAGCCCAAGTTGCTTACAATATACAGTATAGATCCTAAAGCATCAATATAAATGTTTTAACAAAATTATCCATTTCAAGAATAAGTAAAATCTGACTTAATTTTTGTGAAAAATCATATAGGTAAATATTTGCTTTCGCGCCCGAATTTTATAATTCTTCATCATAATTTAACTAAAAGAAAACATTGCAACAAGAAAATTGCTATTTCAAGTGTGGTAGGTATTCTAGAATCGAGCTCATGTAGCTTACAATATACAACGTATTCATTAAAATGACACCCGAAAATTTAAAGTTTATTATCTGATTGGAGCCACGTTTTGGTCACTTTTGCATGTCCAATGCTTGAAACTATCATAGTGTAGATGTTAAAGCATGAATATGAATGTTTTAATAAAAATATCCATTTCAAGAATAGGTAAAATCTGACTTTATTTTTGTAAAAAATCTTATAAATATTTGCTTCCGCGCCCGAATTTAAAATCCTTTATCATATTTTAGCTAAAAGAAAATATTGCAACAAGAAAATTGCTATTTCAAGTGTGGAAGGTAATCTAGAATCCAGCCCATATAGTTTACAATCTACAACGTGTACATCAAGAATAGTTAAAATCTGACTTTATTTTTGTAAAAAATCATATAAATATTTTCTTCCGCGCCCGAATTTTATAATTTTTCATCATATTTTAGCTAAAAGAAAACATTGCAACAAGAAAATTGCTATTTCAAGTGTGGTAGGTATTATAGAATCCAGCCCATGTAGCTTACAATATAATAAGTATTCATTAAAATGACAAACGAAAATTGAATGTTTATTATCTGATTGGTACCACGTTTTGGTCACTTTTGCATGTCCAATGCTTAAAACTATCCATAGTATAAATCCTAAAGCATGAATATGAATGTTTTAACAAAAATATCCGTTTCAAGAAAAGGTAAAATCTGACTTAATTTTTGTAAAAAATCATATAAATATTTGTTTCCGCGCCCGAATTGTATAATTCTTCATCATATTTTAGCGAAAAGAAAACGTTGCAACAAGAAAATTGTTATTTCAAGTGTGGTAGGTTTCATAATTCTTTATCATATTTTAGCTAAAAGAAAACACAGCAACAAAAAAATTGCTATTTTAAGTAAGATAGGTATTCTAGAATCCAGCCCATGTAGCTTACAATATACAATGTATTCATTAGGAATAGGTAAAATCTGACTTTATTTTTGTAAATATTCATATAAATATTTGCTTCCTCGTCCGAATTTTATAATTCTTCATCATATTCTAGCTAAAAGAAAATATTGCAACAAGTAAATTGCTATTTCAAGTGTGGTAGGTAATCTAGAATCCAGCCCACGTAGCTTACAATATAGATCGTATTCATCAAGAATAGGAAAAATTTGACTTTATTTTTGTAAATAATCATCTAAGTATTTGCTTCCGCGCCCGAATTGTATAATTCTTCATCATATTTTAGCTAAAAGAAAACATTGCAACAATAAAATTGCTATTTTATGTGTGGTAGGTATTCTAGAATCCAGCCCATGTAGCTTACAATATACAACGTATTCATTAAAATGACACCCGAAAATTGAATGTTTATTATCTTATTGGTACCACGTTTTGGTCACTTTTGCATGCCCAATGCTTAAAACCATTCATAGTATAGATCCTAAAGAATGAATATGAATGTTTTAACAAAAATATCCATTTCAAGAATAGGTAAAATCTGACTTTATTTCTCTAGAAAATCATATGAATATTTGCTTCCGCGCCTGAATTTTATAATTCTCCATCATATTTTAGCTAAAAGAAAACATTGCAATAAGAAAATTGCTATTTCAAGTGTGGCAGGTATTCTAGAATCCGGTCCATGTAGCTTACAATATACAACGTATTCATCAAGAATAGGTATAATCTGACTTTATTTTTGTAAAAAATCATATAAATATTTGCTTCCGCGCCCGAATTTTTTAATTCTTCATCATATTTTAGCTAAAAGAAAACATTGCAACAAGTAAATTGCTATTTCAAGTGTGGTAGGTATTCTAGAATCCAGCCCATGTAGCTAACAATATACAACGTATTTATCAAGAATAAGTAAAATCAGACATTATTTTTGTAAAAAAATCATATTAATATTTGCTTCCGCACCCGAATTTTATAATTCTTCATCATACTTTAGCTAAAAGAAAACATTGCAACAAGAAAATTGCTATTTCAAGTGTGGCAGGTATTCTAGAATCCGGTCCATGTAGCTTACAATATACAACGTATTCATCAAGAATAGGTATAATCTGACTTTATTTTTGTAAAAAATCATATAAATATTTGCTTCCGCGCCCGAATTTTTTAATTCTTCATCATATTTTAGCTAAAAGAAAACATTGCAACAATAAAATTGCTATTTTATGTGTGGTAGATATTCTAGAATCCATCCCATGTAGCTTACAATATACAACGTATTCATTAAAATGACACCAGAAAATTAAATGTATATTATCTGATTAGTACCACGTTTCACTCAGTTTTGCAAGTCCAATGCTTAAAACCATCTATAGTATAGATGCTAAAGCATGAATATGAATGTTTTAACAAAAATATCCATTTTAAGAATAGGTAAAATCTGACTTTATTTTTGTAAAAAATCATATAAACATTTGCTTCCGCGCCCGAATTTTTTAATTCTTCATTATATTATAGCTAAAAGACAACATTGCAACAAGAAAATTGCTATTTCAAGAGTGGTAGCTATTCTGGAATCCAGCCCATGTAACTTACAATATACAATGTACTCATTAGGAATAGGTAAATTCTGACTTTATTTTTGTAAATATTTAAATAAATATTTGCTTCCTCGTCCGAATTGTATATTTCTTCATCATATTTTAGCTAAAATAAAACATTGCAACAAGAAAATTGCTATTTCAAGTGTGGTAGGTATTCTAGAATCCAGCCCATGTAGCTTACAATATACAACGTATTCATTAAAATGACACCCGAAAATTGAATGTTTATTATCTGATTGGTACCACGTTTAGGTCATTGTTGCATGTCCAATGTTTAAAACCACCCATAGTATAGATCCTAAAGCATGAATATGAATGTTTTAACAAAAATATACATTTCAAGAATAGGTAAAATCTGACTTTATTTTTGTAATAAATCATATAAATATTTGCTTCCGCGCCCGAATTTTATAATTTTTCATCATATTTTAGCTAAAAGAAAACATTGCAACAAGAAAATTGCTATTTCAAGTGTGGCAGGTATTCTAGAATCCGGTCCATGTAGCTTACAATATACAACGTATTTGTTTGAGATTTTAATGTTGTCAGCTCCGTTTATTGTGAAAGGTACACCGCATATTTGCCAATGTCAACGCCATATACGCTTCTCTGTATTTTTTATGTAGTTTCTAGTTAGTGGCGCTGTCGCTAGCGAATTTTGTTGGTTTAAAACATAGTACAAGGACAAGTCTGTTCGGTTCTGGCTTTGTTGCGCCAAAGTTGTTTTGTATCGGTCCGCAACAATCCATTGTTGTACTGCTCCGTTTTGATCCGTAAAGTATTTACATTTGTTATATCTGTTATTTTGTATAGTTTTTGGTTGTGCTGTGTGTAAATAAATAAGTGTTTTTCGCGTGGTTGTGTGAAAGTGAGATTTACGACCTCACCATTGTTACCATCATCCATACTCGATATCCTGGGTATCCATCCCTGTTATCCCGCACATTTTTTGGTCCTTCGAGCCGGATACTATCCGGATTATTCGAGTTTTTTCCACCCTTAAACCACGTGCAAAACCTGTCAAATCCTTGTCCATGAGCATAGCCTGTCAAATCCTAATCCAGTGTCATCCACCCATCCTTTGTTATTTCCAACCTCGCAAACCTGCGTGTAAAATCACGATAACTTCGAAGTCATCGCCAAACAGTTCCGTTTTCGCGTCCGTAACCTTCACCAGGTTCAACAATGGCTGAAGTCTTGCGCCACCAGCAAGAGTTGACGGAACAGATCCGGAAGTTACCGCTGGCACTCCGTACGCAGCTATCGAAAGAAGAAATAACTCCGACAAGCAAGCTGATCGACAGCGCGCTCGCCAACCTACAGAGACATTGGGATGACTTCCTGACTAACCACCACTCTTTTAGAGCAGAAAAGGGCTCAGAAGCTACGGTGTACTTCGTTGAAGATCACTTCTCCGCCACAGAGCTCTTGTACTTGACGGGTGTCGGTATCCTGGAGGCCCTCCGTCCTTCGCCTCCTCCGCCAGCTCCAGTTGTCGCTCCAGTTCAACCGCCAAAGGCTTCCCTTCCGCCTCTACCTAAGGTAAACCTGCCGGAGTTCTCCGGGTCATACTTGGAATGGGAGGCATTCCACGACGCCTTTCAGGGTCTCGTGATAGACCGTGACGATGTTCCCGACGTCCAGAAGCTGCTCCTCCTCAAGGCAGCACTGAAAGGTGAAGCCGCACTCCTAGTGCGTACCATGGCCACCACGGCAGCGAACTTCCAGGGAGCCTGGGACGCCGTCTGCGCCAGGTACCGGAACAGTCGGCTTCTGGTAAGTGCTCACCTGTCGGCACTGTTCGACCTGCCCCAGGTATCGAAAGAGTCCGCACGCGACCTGCGGGCCCCGATCGACCGAGCACGGGAAGAGATAAGATCACTCGAGCAGCTAGGGCGACCTGTAGACAAGTGGGACGACGTCATCGTGTTCTTACTCCTCCGTCGCCTGGACTCCGCATCCCGCCGAGCATGGGAGTTGCATCTCGCTTCCATAGATGCGACTCAAACGTTGGTGAACCCCGACTACAAGTTGGAACAGCCGACACTCAAGCAGCTCGAGGCCTTCTTCGAGATGCGTATCCGCGCATTAGAGATGTCGGCCCCGCTGAGCCCACCTGCCCGCTCCATAACGGCCTCCAACGCGAAGGCTGCGCCACTTCGCTCACACCAGGTCTCTGCAAGCGTCAAGAACACGAACTGCGTGTTCTGCGGAGACTCGCACTCCAACTTCTCCTGCTCATCGTTCCGGGGGAAGTCTCCACAAGAGCGCCTGTCCGAGGTCAAGCGACTTCGGCTCTGCTTCAACTGCCTGGGTTCCCACCAGCGTAACGCATGCAGATCCACAAAGACGTGCTCCAAGTGCAGCCAGACGCACAACACGCTGCTGCACGACGCTTTCCCATCCAGTTCTGTTCGGTTCCTGCCTTGTTTCGCCAAAGTTGTTTTGTATCGGTCCGCAACAATCCATTGTTGTACTGCTCCAGTAAAGTATTTACATTTGTTATATCTGTTATTTTGTATAGTTTTTGGTTGTGCTGTGTGTAAATAAATAAGTGTTTTTCGCGTGGTTGTGTGAAAGTGAGATTTACGACCTCACCATTGTTACCATCATCCATACTCGATATCCTGGGTATTCATCCCTGTTATCCCGCACATTTTTTGGTCCTTCGAGCCGGATTTTAAACCAACAAAATTCGCTAGCGACAGCGCCACTGACTATAAACTACAAAAAAATACAGAGCTGGGTGAGAGCCAGGTATCCTGAACCAGTATTCATCAAGAATAGGTATAATCTGACTTTATTTTTGTAAAAAATCATATAAATATTTGCTTCCGCGCCCGAATTTCTTAATTCTTCATCATATTTTAGCTAAAAGAAAACATTGCAACAAGAAAATTTCTATTTCTAGTGTGGTAGGTATTCTAGAATCCAGTTCATGTAGCTTACAATATACAACGTATTCATCAAGAATAGGTGAAATCTGACTTTATTTTTGTAAAAAATCATATAAATATTTGCTTCCGCGCCCGAATTTTATAATTCTTCATTATATTTTAGCTAAAAGAAAACATTGCAACAAGAAAATTTCTGTTTCAAGTGTGGTAGGTATTCTAGAATCCAGCCCATGTAGCTAACAATATACAACGTATTTATCAAGAATAAGTAAAATCAGACATTATTTTTGTAAAAAAATCATATTAATATTTGCTTCCGCACCCGAATTTTATAATTCTTCATCATACTTTAGCTAAAAGAAAACATTGCAACAAGTAAATTGCTATTTCAAGTGTGGTAGGTATTCTAGAATCCGGTCCATGTAGCTTACAATATACAACGTATTCATCAAGAATAGGTATAATCAGACTTTATTTTTGTAAAAAATCATATAAATATTTGCTTCCGCGCCCGAATTTTTTAATTCTTCATCATATTTTAGCTAAAAGAAAACATTGCAACAATAAAATTGCTATTTTATGTGTGGTAGATATTCTAGAATCCATCCCATGTAGCTTACAATATACAACGTATTCATTAAAATGACACCAGAAAATTAAATGTATATTATCTGATTAGTACCACGTTTCACTCAGTTTTGCAAGTCCAATGCTTAAAACCATCTATAGTATAGATGCTAAAGCATGAATATGAATGTTTTAACAAAAATATCCATTTTAAGAATAGGTAAAATCTGACTTTATTTTTGTAAAATATCATATAAATATTTGCTTTCGCGCCCGAATTTTATAATTCTTCATCATAAAGCTAAATGAAAACATTGCAACAAGAAAATTGTTATTTCAGGTGTGGTAGGTATTTTAGAATCCAGCCCCTGTAGCTTACAAAATACATCGTATTCATCAAGAATAGGAAAAATCTAACTATATTTTTGTAAAAAATCATATAAATATTTGCTTCCGTGCCCGAATTTTATAATTTTTCATCATATTTTAGCTAAAAGAAAACATTGCAACAAGAAAATTGCTATTTCAAGTGTGGCAGGTATTCTAGAATCCAGCCCATGTAGCTTACAATATACAACGTATTCATTAAAATGACACCCGAAAATTGAATGTTTATTATCTGATTGGTACCACGTTTTGGTCATTGTTGCATGTCCAATGTTTAAAACCACCCATAGTATAGATCCTAAAGCATGAATATGAATGTTTTAACAAAAATATACATTTCAAGAATAGGTAAAATCTGACTTTATTTTTGTAATAAATCATATAAATATTTGCTTCCGCGCCCGAATTTTATAATTCTGCATCATATTTTAGCAAAAAGAAAACATTGCAACAAGAAAATTTCTATTTCAAGTGTGGTGGGTATTCTAGAATATAGCCCATGTTGCTTATAATATACAACGTATTCATTAAAATGACACCCGAAAATTTAATGTTTATTTTCTGATTGGTATCACGGTTTGGTCACTTTTGCATGTTCAATGCTTAAAACCATCCATAGTATAAATACTAAAGCATGAATATGAATGTTTTAACAAAAATATACATTTCAAAAATAGGTAAAATCTGACTTTATTTTTGTAAAAAGTCATGTAAATAATTGCGTCCGCCTCCGAATTTTATAATTCTTCAACATATTTTAGCTAACATAAAACATTGCAACAAGAAAATTGCTATTTCAAGTGTGGTAAGTATTCTAGAATCCAGCCCATGTAGCTTACAATATACGACATATTCATCAAGAATAGGTAAAATCTGATTTTATTTTGTAAAAAAAATCATATAAATATTTGCTTCCGCGGCCGAATTTTATAATTCTTCATCATAATTTACCTAAAAGAAAACATTGCAACAAGAAAATAACCATTTCAAGTGTAGTAGGTATTCTAGAATCTAGACATGTAGCTTACAATATACGACGTAATCATCAAGATTAGGTAAAATCTGACTTTATTTTTTGTAAAAAAAAATCATATAAATATTTGCTTCCGCGCCGGAATTTTATAATTCTTCATCATATTTTAGCTAAAAGAAAACATTGCAACAAGAAAATTGCTATTTCAAGTGTTGTAAGTATTCTAGAATCCAGCTCATGTTGCTTACAATATACAGCGTGTTCATTAAAATGACACCTGAAAATTGAATGTTTATTATCTGATTGGTACCACGTTTTGGTCACTTTTGCATGTCCAATGCTAAAACCATCCATAGTATAGATCCTAAAGCATGAATATGAAAGTTTTAACAGAAATATCCAATTCAAGAATAGGTAAAATCTGACTTTATTTTTGTAAAAAATCATATATATATTTGCTTCTGCGCCCGAAGTTTATAATTCTTCATCATATTTTATCTAAAAGAAAACATTGCAACAAGAAAAATACTATTTCAAGTGTGGTAGGTATTCTAGAATCTAGCCCATGTAGCTTACAATATACAACGTATTCATCAAGAATAGGTAACGTATGACTTTATTTTTGTACAAAATCATATAAATATTTGCTTCCGCGCCCGAATTTTATAATTCTGCATCATATTTTAGCTAAAAGAAAACATTGCAACAAGTAAATTGCTATTTCAAGTGTGGTAGGTATTTTAGAATCCAGCCCATGTAGCTTATAATATACAACGTATTCATCAGGAATAGGTAAAATCTGACTTTGTTTTTGTAAAAAATCATATAAATATTTGCTTCCGCGACCGAATTTTATAATTCTTTATCAAATTTTAGTTAAATGAAAACATTGAAACGAAAAAATTGCTATTTTAAGTGTGGCAGGTATAATATATATATATATATATATATATATATATATATATATATAATTCTTTATCATATTGTAGCTAAAAGAAAACATCGCAACAAGAAAATTGCTATTTCAAGTGTAGTAGATATTCTAGAATCCTACCCATGTAGCTTACAATCTACAACGTATACATCAAGAATAGGAAAAATCTGACTTTATTTTTGTAAAATCTCATATAAATATATGCTTCCACCCCTGACTTTTATAATTCTTCATCATATTTTAGTTAAAAGAAAATATTGCAACCAGAAAATTGCTATCTCAAGTGTATTAGATATTCTAGAATCCAGCCCATGTAGCTTACAATATACAACGTATTCATCAAGAATAGGTATAATCTGACTTAATTTTAAAAATTGCTATTTCAAGTGTTGTAGGTATTGTAGATGTTTATTATCTGATTGGTACCACGTTTTGGTCACTTTTGCATGTCCAATGCTTAAAACCATCCATAGTATAAATCCTAAAGCATGAATATGAACGTTTTTACAAAAATATCCATTTCAAGAATATATAAAAACAGACTTTATTTTTTTTAAAAATCATGTAAATATTTGCTTCCGCGCCCAAATTTTATAATACTTCATCATACTTTACCTAAAAGAAAACAATGCAAAAAGAAAATTGCTATTTCAAGTGTGGTAGGTACTCTAGAATCCAGCCCATGTAGCTCACAATATACAACGTATTCATCAAGAAAAGGTAAAATCTGACATTATTTTTGTAAAAAATCATGTAAATATTTGCTACCGCGCCCGAATTTTATAATTCTTCATCATATTTTAGCTATAAGAAAACATTGCAAGAAGAAAATTGCTATTTCAAGTGTCGTAGGTATTCTAGAATCCAGCCCATGTAGCAGACAATATACAACGTATTCATCAAGAATAGGTAAAATTTGACTTTATTTTTGAAGAATGAACAAGAAAATTGCTATTTCAAGTGTAGTAGGTATTCTGGAATCCAGCCTATGTAGCTTACAATATACAACGTATTCATCAAGAATAGGTAAAATCTGACTTAATTTTTGTAAAGAATCATATAACTATTTGCTTCCGCGCCTGAATTTTATAATTCTTCATCATATTTTAGCTAAAAGAAAACATTGCAACAAGAAAATTACTATTTTAAGTGTGGTAGGTATTCTAGAATCCAGCCCATGTAGCTTACAATATACAACGTATTCATTAAAATGACACCCGAGAATTAAATGTTTATTATCTGATTGTTACCACGTTCTGGTCAATTTTGCATGTCCAATGCTAAAATTATCCATAGTATAGATCCTGAAGCATGAATATGAATGTTTTAACAAAAAAATACATTTAAAGAATAGGTAAAATCTGACACTATTTTTGTTAAAAATCATATAAATATTTGCTACCGCGCCCGAATTTTATAATTCTTTATCATATTTTAGCTAAAAGAAAACATTGCAACGAAAAAATTGCTATTTCAAGTGTAGTTGGTATTCTAGAATCCTGCCCATGAAGCTTACAATCTACAACATATTCATCAAAAATAGGGAAAATCTAGACTTTATTTATGTAGAAAATTATATAAATATTTGCTTCCGCGCCCGAATTTTACAATTTTTTATCATATTTTAGCTAAAAGAAAACATTGCAACAAGAAAATTGGTATTTCAAGTGTGGTAGGTATCTAGAATCCAGCCCATGTATCTTACAATATACAACGTATTCATCAAGAATAGGTAAAATCTGACTTTATTTCTGTAAAAAATCATGTAAATATTTGTTCCCGAGCCCAAATTTTATAATTCTTTATCATATTTTAGCTAAAAGAAAATATTGCAACAAGAAAATTGCTATTTCAAGTGTCGTAACTATTCTAGAATCCAGCCCATAAAGCTTACAATATATAACGTATTTATCAAGAATAGGTAAAATCTGAATTTATTTTTGTAAAAAATCATATAAATATTTGCTTCCGCACCCGAATTTTATAATTCTTTATCATATTTTAGCTAAAAGAAAACTTTGCAACAAGACTATTGCTATTTCAAGTGTGGTAGATATCCTAGAATCCAGCCCATGTTGCTTTCAATATACAACGTATTCTTTAAAATGACACCCGAAAATTGTTTATTATCTGATTGATACTACGTTTTGTGACTTTTGCATGTCCAATGCTTAAAACCATCCATAGTATAGATCCTAAAGCATGAATATGAATGTTTTAATAAATATATCAATTTCAAGAATAGGTAAAATCTGACATTATTTTTGTAAAAATTCATATAAATATTTACTTCCGCGCCTGTATTTTATAATTCTTTATCATATTTTAGCTAAAAGAAAACATTGCAACAAGAAAAATGCTATTTAAAGTGTGGTAGGTATTCTCGAATCCAGCTCATGTATCTTACAATATACAACGTATTCATCAAGAATAGGTAAAATCTGACTTTTTTTTGGAAAAAATCATACAAATATTTGCTTTCGCGCCCGAATTTTATAATTCTTCAATCATATTTTAGCTAAAATAAATATTGCAACAAGAAAATTGCTATTTCAAGTGTGGTAGGTATTGTAGAATCCAGCCCATGAAGCTTACAATATACAACGTATTTATCAAGAATAGGTAAAATCTGAATTTATTTTTGTAAAAAATAATATAAATATTTGCTTCCTTGCCCGATTTTTATAAATCTTTATCATATTTTAGCTAAAAGAAAACATTGCAACAAGAAAATTGCTATTTTAAGTGTGGTAGGTATTCTAGAATCCAGCCCATGTATCTTACAATATGCAAAGTATTCATTGAAATGTCACCCGAAAATTAATTGTTTATTATCTCACTGGTACCACGTTTAGGTCACTTTTGCATGTCTAATGCTTAAAACCATCCATAGTACAGATCCTAAAGCATGAATATGAATGTTTTAGAAAAAATATCCATTTCAAGAATAGGTAAAATCTGACTTTATTTTTGTAAAAAATCATATAAATATTTGCTTCCGCGCCCGAATTTTAAAATTCTTCATCATAGTTTACCTAAAAGAAAACATTGCAACAAGAAAATTGCTATTTCAAGTGTGGTAGGTATTCTAGAATCCAGCACATGTAGCTCACAATATGCAACGATTCATTGAAATGTCACCCGAAAATTGAATGTTTATTATCTGATTGGTACCACGTTTTGGTCACTTTTGCATGTCTAATGCTCATAGTACAGATCCTAAACCATGAATATGAATGTTTTAGAAAAAATATCCATTTTAAGAATAGGTAAAATCTGAATTTATTTTTGTAAAAAACCATATAAATATTTGCTACCGCGCCCGAATTTTATAATTCTTCATCATAATTTAGCTATAAGAAAACATTGCAAGAAGAAAATTGCTATTTCAAGTGTCGTAGGTATTCTAGAATCCAGCCCATGTAGCAAACAATATACAACGTATTTATCAAGAATAGGTAAAATCTGACTTTATTTTTGTAACAAATCATTCAAATATTTGCTTCCGCGCCCGAATTTTAGAATTTTTCAACATATTTTAGCTAAAAGAAAACATTGCAACAAGAAAATTGCTATTTCAAGTGTGGTAGGTATTTTTGAATCCAGCTCATGTAGCTTATAATATACTACGTATGCATTAAAATGACTCCTGAAAATTTAATCTTTATTATTTGATTGGTACCACGTTTTGGTCACTTTTGCATGTCCAATGCTAAAATTATCTATAGTATAGATCCTAAAGCATGAATAGGAATGTTTCAACAAAAATATCCATTTCAAGAATATGTAAAATCTTACTATATTTTTGTAAAACATCATATAAATATTTGCTTCCGCGCCCCGAATTTTATAATTCTTCATCATATTTTAGCAAAAAGAAAATTGCTATTTTAAGGGAGGTTGGTATACTAGAATCCAGCCCATGTAGCTTACAATATACAACGTATTCATTAAGAAAATGTAGAAGCTGACTTTATTTTTGTAAAAAATCTTATAAATATTTGCTTCCGCGCCCGAATATTTTAATTTTTAATCATATTTTAGGTAAAACAAAACATTGCAACAAGAAAATTCCTATTTCAAGTGTGGTAGGTATTTTAGAATCCAGCCCATGTAGCTTACAATATACTACGTATGCATTAAAATGACACCCGAAAATTTAATGTTTATAATTTGATTGGTACCACGTTTTGGTCACTTTTGCATGTCCTATGCTAAAATTATCCATAGTATAGATCCTGAAGCATGAATAGGAATGTTTCAACAAAAATATCCATTTCAAGAATATGTAAAATCTTACTATATTTTTGTAAAAAATCATATAAATATTTGCTTCCGCACCCGAATTTTAGAAAACATTGCAACAAGAAAATTGCTATTTTTTATAATTTTTCATCATATTTTAGCAAAAAGTAAACATTGCAACGAGAAAATTGCTATTTACATTGTGGTAGGTATTCTAGAATCCAGCCCATGTAGCTTACAATATACAACGTATTACATCAAGAATAGGTAAAATCTGACTTTATTTTTGTAAAAAATCATACAAATTTTATACGATTATTTTCCGCCCACGTCATTATTTAGGTTCATCTCCATTTATCATCTTTTTCCTAGCACCTGCAACATAGTTCTATTCGTTTCTTTTCTATTTCTAGGTCAAATTCTTGCCTTCTTCACACTCTCGTCCTTTCTCTTGATTCACAAATCATTCATTTATCGATAATCCATTTGTGTTGACATTCATCGCCATTTGTAATTTTTGCTGTCATCTCGTTCATCGCATCCGGACAGATGTCGCTACCGTCACGACTTCCAGACTAGTACGTTCTCATCCCTATCTTCAGCCACCCTCTTTACACTGCTGTGTGGAAGGAAGTCGAAGATGGATTGTTATATCTATTTTGGCGCCGTTTAGATTTATGTAAAGGGGCGTCGAAATTTTAATTTAAGCTTGTTTTCACCGGACTTAACTATTTTGCTTTAACAGTTTTTCTGATTCACGTTCACTTTAGATTCAGAGTTCGAGTCGCAAGTAGAGTTTTTGAATTTGTGCTACTGATCTTTGAGTTATATTTTTGTGGAAGAGATCTAGACCAGTTCTGCTGAATTATTATCATTTACTTTACTGAGTATATTGTACTACGTTGCAAAACGGAGTGTTCCGGATTATTTAGACGACTTGGAACTTAGTTTCATTACTTAAAGCCGATATACATCTCAAGGTAAATTTTAGTTTTATTTATTCAAACGCAAATCCAATCAGTACCTTTATGGAATGCAATCCTAATCTGAGATTCTTTTCAGGCTCTTTTTTTAATTTTTATTTTACTTTATTTTTCGATTTACTTCTTAAGTTCGATATATTATCGATCTTTATCTTGGATTGATATTACCTGTGGGTAATTTGAGGATACTATTGTATCGCTGTGGCTTCCTTGCCTTTGGGAAGCACTCAATAAATTGATCATCATCCGGGAGATTACCTGAACCAGGCACGTCGAGTGTGAGCTGCCACACTCTGTCGCCATCTTAGACGCCAGAAGCGACACCTAGGACGTTGTCGACGCCGATTCAACTAAGATTCCCCTTTCTTTTTATTCATTTATGTTTTCGGGTTATTTAAATGGTGTATTTTATGTGATAGCTCACGCGAGAGTTAGTAGAGCTGTACGTTCATTTATTTTAAGGGAAGCTCTAAGTAGGGAGTTGACGTTGTGGAGAGATTTAGGACGTAATTGGTTTATTTCATTTTGAGCGTTACGTCATATGTATGTCGTCGTTTTTGTAGCGCCTTAAATCTAAGTTTTTATTGTGGAGACAACCATTTTGTCCTGCTTCTACTGCGCGCACCGCACCCCATATTTAGAAGCGTTTTTGACCCCTCGTTTAACAATTTTGGTAGTATTTCTATTCTCGCCTAAATTAAATATCTAAATTCGTCTTGATATTGTTAATTAACTTCTTTTCTTGATTTTGCTAAACATTAACTTCACAACTTTTACTGTAATACTAAAGCTCAATATATGTCATTTAGTAAAGTTATTTATCGTTTTACTTGTTGTGGACCCGTAGTTAAATTATCTTTCAGAGTGTCGGTATTTTTCTTAATTGGATACCTTAAAATTCAATTAAGTGGCGCCCTTATCATTTATTTTGGAGAATCAACTTTGCTTAAACACGAACCACCCCTTCTCCACTGTTTAAAAGCTAGCGGCCGTAGACCATAACAACTAGGCTACGTATATTACCATAATTCACCCCATCGGGGCTGCACTCGTAATAAAATATTTGCTCCCGCGCCCGAATTTTATAATTCTTCATCATATTTTAGCTAAAAGAAAACATTGCGACAAGAAAATTACTATTTCAAGTGTGGTAGGTATTCTAAAATCCAGCCCATGTAGCTTACAATATACAACGTATTCAACAAGAATAGGTAAAATTTCACTTTATTTTTGTAAAAAATCATATAAATATTTGGTTCCGCACCCGAATTTTATAATTCTTCATCATGTTTTAGCTAAAGAAAACATAGCAACAAGAAAATTGCTAATTCAAGTGTGGTAGGTATTCTAGAATCCAGCCCATGTAGCTTATAATATACAACGGATTCATTAAAATGACACCCAAAAATTTAATGTTTATTATCTGATTGGTACCACGTTTTGGTCACTTTTGCATTTCTAATGCTTAATACCAACCATAGTATAGATCCTAAAGCATGAATACGAATGTTTTAACAAAAATATCCATTTCAAGAATAGGTAAAACCTGACTTTATTTTTGTAGAAAAATCATATAAAAATTTGCTTCCGCGCCCGAATTTTATAATTCTTCATCATATTTTAGGTAAAAGAATACATTGCAACAAGAAAACTGCTATTTTAAGTGTGGTAGGTATTCTAGAATCCAGCCCATGTAGCTTACAATATACAACGTATTCATCAAGAATAGGTAAAATCTGACTTTATTTTTGTAAAAAATCATATAAATATTTGCTTCTGCGCTCGAATTTTATAATTCTACATTAAATTTTAGCTAAAAGAAATCATTGCAACAAAAAAATTACTATTTGAAGTGTGGCAGGTATTCTAGAATCTAGCCCATGTAGCTTACAATATACAACTTATTCATTAAAATGACACCCGAAAATTTAATGTTTATTATCTGACTGGTACCACGTTTTGGACACTTTTGCATGTCCAATGCTAAAATTATCCATAGAATAGATCCTAAAGCATGAATATGAGTGTTTTAACAAAAATATCCATTTCAAGAATAGGTAAAATCTGAATTCATTTTTGTAATTTTCATATAAATATTTGCTTCCGCGCCCGAATTTTATATGTCTTTATCATATTTTAGCTAAAAGAAAACAATGCAACATGAAAATTGCTATTTTAAATGTGGTAGGTATTTTTAATCCAGCTTATGTAGCTTACAATATACAACGTATTCATCAAGAAAAGGTAAAATCTGATTTTATTTTTGTAAAAAATCATATAAATATTTGCTTCTGCGCCCGAATTTTATAATTTTTCATCATATTATAGCCAAAAGAAAACATTGCAACAAGAAAATTGTCATTCTAAGTGAGGTAGGTATTCTAGTATCCAGCCCATGCAGCTTACAACGTATTCATTAAAATGACACCCGAAAATTGAATGTTTATTATCTGATTGGTACAACGTTTTGGTCACTTTTGCATGTACAATGCTAAAATTATCCATAGTATAGATCCTAAAGCATGAATATGTATGTTTTAACAAATATATCCATTTAATAATAATAATAATAAATTTATTGCCCAACAGAGGTCCAATTACAGGGCAAAACACAATACAGTAAATATGTGTACATACATACAAATAAACAATGATACCATAACACATACAAATGAAATGTAATATAAATTGAGAAAATTACAAGTAAATATCAACAAAATATTTTTCGGCATTTTTACACATGGTATGAATCGGGGATCGTTCCAAAATGTCAGTGTTAGTAGCTGGTAAGTAAAAAGTTCTTGATTGCCTGGACGCCAATCTCGGGACGTGGAACGACACTCGGGATCGAAGGAATGGAACATCAATTTTGTTGTGCAGCAACATCCAGAGGAACTTGGCGCTGGATGTTTCTCTTCTGGCAGCTAGACATGGCATGGAATGTCTTTCAAGAAGGAAATTGTGGTCCACTCCTCTATCAGGATATACTTTGTCTATTTTGAAGGATAGAAACTTTAAAAACCTACGATGTATTCGATCCAGGGCTAAACATTGATAGGCGTAATGTGGGTACCATATTAAGGAGGCATATTCTAATTTACTCAGAACATACGCGAAATATAATGATTTAAGTAGAGTGATATCACTAAACATTTTGGATATTCTCATTATGAAGCCTAAAGTTCTACTTGCAGCACTACAAACAGTTTTATTTTGTTCAGCAAAGCTAAGATTCGCTGTGAAAGTGACTCCCAAGTCTTTTATCATGCATTTTCTTGCTATAGCTGTAGTATTAATAAGATAAACGTAATGAAAAGGTGATATGCGACGTGTAAAAGAGACAATGTTACACTTGTCAGTGTTGAGATGCAGGTTATTATTTTGGCACCAATTAAACAATCGATCAATGTTATTTTGAAGAAGTTTACAATCTTCAGGATTTGAAAAGTCTTAGAACATTTTTATATCACCGGCATAAGCAAGGACATGACATGTGAATGATTCTATAAGTTCGTTTATGTATATAATAAAGAGCAGTGGCCCCAGGTTAGAGCCTTGAGGAACTCCGGACGTGACTATGAAGTTTAATGATTCAAAACCATTGTAAGAAACGCAGGACAGTCTTCCAGTGAGATAAGATTTCAACAGCGTAATTAAGACGGGAGAAGCACCCAATGCACTAATTTTTGTAAGGATTAGGCCTTGATCGATGGAATCAAATGCTCGAGAGAAGTCAGTGTAAACCACATCTACTTGACCATGCATATCCAGACGTTCAGATATATATTGGGTGAAACACGCAAGATTGGTCGTAGTAGAGCCCCCTTTCATAAAACTGTGTTGGTTGAAAGAAATTAATGAATTTGTGTTCTTCCGAATAGTATTGTATATAATCATTTCAAATACCTTTCTAAAATTATTTAAAATTGAAATTGGGCGATAGTTGCAGATGTTGGATTTATCTCCTTTCTTAAACACTGGCGTTATTCTCGTTTTCTTCCAACGTTCAGGAAAAGTAGATGTGCTTATAGCCATATTAATTATGATAGCCAATGGTTTAGCAAATATGAATCTGCCGTCTTTAACTAAAAAGCTTGGAATTAGGTCTTCACCAGCAGTTGATTTATTCGAGAAAGTAGCCATTAGTAAGATGAGATCATCTTCATTAACTGAATTAATATTGAAAGGGGGGTGATTGGAACAAACATCTGGAATTACGTAAGGCGAGCTAATCGAGTAAAAGCTTGAGAAAAATTGTGCAAATGCATTTACAATATCATGGGGAGTATTATATTCTGATACGTCGTCGTGGAGTTGACCAGGAACACGAGTTGTACCTTCTTTTAGATGAACATATTTCCAGAGATCAGCAGGATTAGATTTTATATTAATTTCAATATTACGAATATAATTGTTATATGCTTCGTTAATTTGCGCTTTAATTAAAAACCGTAAACGTTTAAATTCAATTAGATATATTGGGTTTTTAGATTTACTCCATTTTTTTCTATAATATTCTTTGGTTTTAATGTTGTACTTAATATTGGATGTAAACCATGGCGGATAACTAGATTTGACGGGTTTATATTTGGGAACAGATAAATCTAAAGTTTCGTACAACAAATCATAAAACTTATCAACGGTATGATCAACTTGATGGCAATTAGATAAACTAGACCAATCTATTTTGCAGATATTATCATATAACTGAATGTAATTAGCTTTACGGAAGTTATATCTAATATTATTAGCTGACGGAAAGTTAACTAATTTAGAGAAGGAGAGCTCAAAATTGAAAACTAACGCGGGGTGATGTGTGTCCTCTGGAACTAAGGAAGAACAGGATTTCTCTACATTTATATCAACTGGTTTGTTTGATAAAACAAGATCGAGAATATTGTTAATAGCATTAGTGATAGTATTATACTGCTTGAGGTTTAGTATATTGCAAAACACACGAAAATTTGAAGATTTACTACAATTAATGTTAGCTAAATTATACAAGTTTGGGAGATTGAAGTCACCAATTAGAAGAACATCTTCATTGATGAGCAGAAGTTCAAGAGAATCGGTAAATATTTCTATATCATTTGTACTGATATCTGGGGGTACATAAATGGCACAAATAATCAAAGCAGAATTACCAAAATAGCATTTACATGCAATGACATTAACTAGAGGGACAAGATTTCGAATATTTGACATATCTAAGGTAGTATAATGAATATGATTTGACATAGCTATTAAAACACCGCCACCTCTAGAACGACCAACTGCAGTGAACTGTCGGTTATCCCTAATAACATTATAATTAGAGGGAAATAATTCGGCGTCATTAAAGGAATCATTTAGCCAAGTCTCCGACAAAACAATAACATCATAAGACACGGCACAACAGTTAACATAAAACATATGACTTTTAGTATTCAGACCTCTTGTATTTTGATAATAAAAGCTAATTGGATGTTGAACAGAACAACTGTTGGGCGAAATTAGTTTTCCGAGCGGGTAATTGTAGGAATGCCTTTAACATATTTTATTGAAATATTAGTCTCCCCTTCTGATTTACGTTTAACTAATTCGTTTTTGACGGATTTGTATAATGTATTTTGCATCTGGGTTCTATCTCTGGAAATGATAATATTTTTCCAATTTTCATTAGTCTGCAATTTATGTTTATTTTGGAAAACTTTTAAGTCATCGTTTTTCGAAGCTAACTGAATTTTAATTGGACGAGTTTGGGTTTTAGTGGCATCATACCGACCAAGGCGAGTGACTTGTAGTATTGTGGATGGAACTCCTATATTAGACAAAAGATTATTTGCTAACAAGGAGTCTGTATTATACTGTAGCTCCTTAGACAATAAATTGTTTTCTTTAGAGCCAAAGATCATTAAGTTATGAGCTCTTTTTTCTCTCTCAGCTATTTCAACGATGATGTTTTCAGCTAGTAAAGGCGACAAATATGACGTAGATGAAGTATTAACATTATTAGATTTTTTAAGATCGATTATATCATTCTGCAGACCAATTATGATTGCTTAAGGACTATCTAAATCATTACCAAGTTTAAAACAACTGGAACAGTTCCACTTTAAACCAGATTTATAATTGTGGATTTTGCGACCTTCGGGTGTGGTAAGATCTGCACTTTCCATATTATAATTTTTCTTACATACTGAACATACAACTAGTCGGTAATAAATTCGGCATTGTAATAAAGAAATTTAAGATATTATAAATATTATATCCAAAACCAATAAACACCCTGTATACAAAAAGTACAACAAACACCCAGTGAAACTAAATGACAAGTTTTTGATTAACAGGTGTTAGTTAATTAACAACAAAGACAGGTATGTACAATCACTGTCGTATTGAAGTGAAGTACACGTGCAAAAATCATGTGAATAAACAAATAAGATGAAGAAACTCACACCGTAATCAATATATGATAATATTAATATTATCAGTATATAGATGAACACTTTACAAATCAAATGATACCAAGATCAAGATTATTGTGATCAATATAAGCACTCAAACTAAGAAAAAATAAAGAGCCAAAAAAACACAACCTACGTATATGAACAGCACACAGCAGAAGCCATTTCAAGATTAGGCAAAATCTGACTTTATTTTTGTAAAAAATCATATAAATAATTGCTTCCGCGACCAAATTTTATAATTCTTTATCATATTTTAGCTAAAAGAAAACATTGCAACAAGAAATTTGCTATTTCAAGTGTTATAGGTATTCTAGAACCCAGCCCATGTAGCTTAAAATATACAACGTATTCATCAAGAAAAGGTAAATACTGACTTTATTTTTGTAAATAATCATATAAATATTTGCTTCCGCGCCCGAATTTTATAATTCTTCATCATATTTTAGCTAAAAGAAAACATTGCAACAAGAAAATTGCTATTTCAAGTGTGGTAGGTATTCTAGAACCCAGCACATATAGCTTACAAAATACAACGTATTCATTAAAATGACACCCGCAAATTAAATGTTTATTATCTGATTGGTACTACGTTTTAGTCACTTTTGCATGACCAATGCTTAAAACCATCCATAGTATAGTTCCTAAAGCATGAATATGAATGTTTTAACAAAAATATCCATTTCAAGAACAGGTAAAATCCGACTTTATTTTTGTAAGAAATCATATAAATATAATCTTTCGCGACCTAATTTTATAATTATTCTTCATATTTTAGCTAAAATAACATTGCAACAAGAAAATTGCTATTTCAAGTGTGGTAGGTAGTCTAGAATCCAGCCCAAGTTGCTTACAATATACAACGTGTTCATCAAGAATATGTAAAATCTGACTTTATTTTTGTAAAAAATCATATAAATATTTACTTTCGCGCCCGAATTTTATAATTTTTCATCATATTTTAACTAAAAGAAAACATTGCAACAAGAAAATTGCTATTTCAAGTGTGGTAGGTTTTCTAGAATCCAGCCCATGACGCTTGCAATATACAACGTATTCATTAAAATGACACCTGAAAATTGAATGTTTATTATCTGTTTAGTAACATGTTTTGATTACCTTTGCATGTCCAATGCTTAAAACCATCCATAGTATAGATCCTAAAGCATGAATATGAATGATTTAACAAAAATATCCATTTCAAGAATAGGTAAAATCTGATTTATTTTTGTAAAAAATCATATAAATACTTACTTCTGCGCCCAAAATTTATAATTCTTCATCATATTTTAGCTAAAGGGAAACATTGCAACAAGAAAATTGTTATTGTTTAGTAGGTGTTTCAGAATCTAGCCCATGTAGCTTACAATATACAACGTATTCATCAAGAAAAGGTAAAATCTGACTTTGTTTTTGTAAAAAATCATTTAAATATTTGCTTCCGAGCCCGAATTTTATAATTCTTCATCATATTTTAGCTACAAGAAAACATTGCAACAAGAAAATTGCTATTTTAAGTGTGGTAGGTTTTCTTGAATCCAGCCCATGTAGCTTACAATATACAACGTATTCATTAAAATGATACCCGAAAATTGATTGTTTATTATCTTATAGGTACCACGTTTTGGTCACTTTTGCATGTCCAATGCTAAAATTATCCATAGTATAGATCCTAAAGCATGAATATGAATGTTTTAACAAAAATATCCATTTCAAAAATAAGTAAAATTTCACTTTATTTTTGTAAAAAATAATATAAATATTTGCATCTGCGCCCGAATTTTGTAATTCTTCATCATATTTCAGCTAAAAGAAAACATTGCAACAAGAAATTTGCTAATTCAAGTGTGGTAGGTATTCTAGAATCCAGCCCATGTAGCTTAATTTATACAACGTATTCATCAAGAAAAGGTAACATCTTACTTTATTTTTGTAAGAAATCATATAAATATTTACTTCCGCGCCCGAATTTTATAATTCTCTATCATATTTTAGATAAAAGAAAACATTGCAACAAGAAAATTGCTAATTCAAGAGCGGTAGGTATTCTAGAATCCAGCTCATGTAACTTGCAACATACAACGTATTCATTAAAATGACACCTGAAAATTGAATGTTTATTATCTTATTCGTACCACGTTTTGGTCACCTTTGCATGTCCAATGCTTAAAACCATCCATAGTATAGATCCTAAACCATGAATATGAATGTTTTAACAAAAATATCCAATTTAAGAATAGGTGAAATCTAACTTTATTTTTGTAAAAAATCATATAAATATTTGCTTCCGCGCCCGAATTTTATATTTCTTCATCATATTTTAGCGAAAGGAAAACATTGCAACAAGAAAATTGTTATTTCAAGTGTAGTAGGTATTCTAGAATTCAGCACATGTAGATTACAATATACAACATATTCATCAAGAATAGTTAAAATCTGACTTTATTTTTGTAAAAAATCATATAAATATTTTCTTCCGCGCCCGAATTTTATAATTCTTCATCATATTATTGCTAAAAGAAAACATTGCCCCAAGAAAATTGCTATTTTAAGTGCCCGAATTTTATAATTTTTCATCATATTTTAACTAAAAGAAAACATTGCAACAAGAAAATTGCTATTTCAAGTGTGGTAGGTTTTCTAGAATCCAGCCCATGACGCTTGCAATATACAACGTATTCATTAAAATGACACCTGAAAATTGAATGTTTATTATCTGTTTAGTAACATGTTTTGATTACCTTTGCATGTCCAATGCTTAAAACCATCCATAGTATAGATCCTAAAGCATGAATATGAATGATTTAACAAAAATATCCATTTCAAGAATAGGTAAAATCTGATTTATTTTTGTAAAAAATCATATAAATACTTACTTCTGCGCCCAAAATTTATAGTTCTTCATCATATTTTAGCTAAAGGGAAACATTGCAACAAGAAAATTGTTATTTCAAGTTTGGTAGGTGTTTCAGAATCTAGCCCATGTAGCTTACAATATACAACGTATTCATCAAGAAAAGGTAAAATCTGACTTTGTTTTTGTAAAAAATCATATAAATATTTGCTTCCGAGCCCGAATTTTATAATTCTTCATCATATTTTAGCTACAAGAAAACATTGCAACAAGAAAATTGCTATTTTAAGTGTGGTAGGTTTTCTTGAATCCAGCCCATGTAGCTTACAATATACAACGTATTCATTAAAATGATACCCGAAAATTGATTGTTTATTATCTTATAGGTACCACGTTTTGGTCACTTTTGCATGTCCAATGCTAAAATTATCCATAGTATAGATCCTAAAGCATGAATATGAATGTTTTAACAAAAATATCCATTTCAAAAATAAGTAAAATTTCACTTTATTTTTGTAAAAAATAATATAAATATTTGCATCTGCGCCCGAATTTTGTAATTCTTCATCATATTTCAGCTAAAAGAAAACATTGCAACAAGAAATTTGCTAATTCAAGTGTGGTAGGTATTCTAGAATCCAGCCCATGTAGCTTAAAATATACAACGTATTCATCAAGAAAAGGTAACATCTTACTTTATTTTTGTAAGAAATCATATAAATATTTACTTCCGCGCCCGAATTTTATAATTCTCTATCATATTTTAGATAAAAGAAAACATTGCAACAAGAAAATTGCTAATTCAAGAGCGGTAGGTATTCTAGAATCCAGCTCATGTAACTTGCAATATACAACGTATTCATTAAAATGACACCTGAAAATTGAATGTTTATTATCTTATTCGTACCACGTTTTGGTCACCTTTGCATGTCCAATGCTTAAAACTATCCATAGTATAGATCCTAAACCATGAATATGAATGTTTTAACAAAAATATCCAATTTAAGAATAGGTGAAATCTAACTTTATTTTTGTAAAAAATCATATAAATATTTGCTTCCGCGCCCGAATTTTATATTTCTTCATCATATTTTAGCGAAAGGAAAACATTGCAACAAGAAAATTGTTATTTCAAGTGTAGTAGGTATTCTAGAATTTAGCACATGTAGATTACAATATACAACATATTCATCAAGAATAGTTAAAATCTGACTTTATTTTTGTAAAAAATCATATAAATATTTTCTTCCGCGCCCGAATTTTATAATTCTTCATCATATTATTGCTAAAAGAAAACATTGCCCCAAGAAAATTGCTATTTTAAGTGTAGTTGGTGTTCTAGAATCCAGCCAATGTAGCTTACTATATACACCGTATTCAACAAGAATAGGTAAAATTTCACTTTATATTTGTAAAAAATCATATAAATATTTGCTTTCGCACCCGGATTTTATAATTCCTTCTAATATTTTAGCTAAAGAAAACATTGCAACAAGAAAATTGCTAATTCAAATGTGGTAGGTATTGTAGAATTCAGCCCATGTAGCTTACAATATACAACGTATTCATTAAAATGACACCCAAAAATTTATTGTTTATTATCTGATTGGTACCACGTTTTGGTTACTTTTGCATGTCTAATGCTTAAAACCATCCATAGTATAGATCCTAAAGCATGAATATGAATGTTTTAACAAAAATATCCATTTCAAGAATAGGCAAAATCTGACTTTATTTTTGTAAAAAATCATATAAATATGTAACAATGGCTGAACACGCAGAATTAGAACTATTGAATTTCGGAGTTTTAAATTAATAAAAGGAGTTTATGAATTTGGAATCAAGATGTCGAAATTGATAGAATTTAAATCGCTGCCACCAGATTATTTTTAATTAGAATAATCAAACTAATTTTAGAAAAGAATTGATTAAAAGGGATAAACAAAACAATAATAAGAAAACTTAACAATAAATTATATTAAAAATGAAATAGAATTTACAAATATGAGGAAACAAATTAAAAGTTGAAAACTACTAATGAATAATTACAGGTTACATATGAGGATAAAACTTAAACTTACTTACTAATTAATATTTACACGAGTCATGCTTGACTCCACTTCTTTACACGTTGACTCTCTGTCTGTGACTCTCCAACTTACTAATTTCCAAAAATCTATCTCAGACGGCCCACCCACTTCAAGCTGCAGAATTCATCCCCGTTTTCTGATTCTTGCAATTTCACTGGTCATCTTCTCCATGGGCGTGTAAATAAGTTACACTCCCAAGCCTCTAACAGGGTGCATTCTCAACACCCTGAGATGCACAAAAAATTAGAAAGTTGCATCTTCCGAGAATCAGAAAAGGGTTCTGTTCAGAGTTGATGGTTTACGACCGTCCGAAGAAAACTTTTGAAAGCAATATAACAATAAACTTAAAAGCCAAACGAAATTTCGGGTCTCTTTACAAATCTTTGAACTATTTATTACCAGAACGAATTTTGAAAATAGTCAACAGCAAGATAAATAACAAAACGAGTATTTGTTTAACTGGATCAGACGTTTTGTTACAACTCCTTCCCCCTTAAATTAAGTTATATTTCTTCAAGAAACTATAACTTAAACATTCCCCTCTGCTAGACTCCGATCTCCAGGTGTTCCCCATACTCGATGGCTGCGATGGCTGCGATCTCTTGTAGCTCGACAAACGTTGGCGTCATCTTCGTTGTTTCCTCCAGTTCTCTGCTTCAACTGCGGCAACTCTTGCGGCTCCATAACTTTTGGCTTCGGCAACGATGGACACACGGAGATGTCAAACTCGATTAGGATCTCTGCAGGCCGATTCTAAAAATAATTATTTCTACAATCTACTTAATTATCTGTATCTACTTTTCTAACTTATTTCTTATATATAATTAACCTCATTGCTTTAAAAATTTCTTTATCTAAATTTATTTATTACTACGCTTAATTTATTCTAATATTTCTAATTTCAACATAATTTCGTTTTTAATTATTTAAATTTTTAATTAACAATTATTTATAGTCTATTCCCAAAAAAAATTCTAATAAAACATAACCGCGGATCTTAGCTTGGAAGGCATTTTTTTTATGGTAATTAATTATCATCATTCATCTCCCAGCCTAAGATACACGTTGGCTATCCACGGGCAGGGGTGCCAATATCCTGGATGCATACAACTTTTATGACCTGAGTACCCGACACAATACAAAACAACCGAAATCTCTCTTTACCTGGGCCGTTTTCGGCTTTTATAAACATGATACCCAAATCCCCTTGCTTTTATTGTATAATTGTTTCCTTTTCCAAATTTTAATGTCCAATAATTGTTAAACCTTTTTTCTTCTAATATAAATTTAAAATTTTTAACTTGATAGTTTCTTTTTAATATAAAATGCTTGCTTGTACTAATATTTATACTTAATTTCGTAGCCTTCGTTTTAAATTTTTTAACTAATTTAATTTTAACTTTTTTCTTTATTTTAATAAACAACCGCTTACCTTTCTTTCGTATTCTTCTGTCTTTACTCTTGTGTTTCCCGTCCGAATCCGAAACCTGACCGCTACTCTTCCACCTGGGCCGATGGTATGTACCGCCACGCGCCCGGGTTTTATGGCCTTGCCTTTGTCCGTCTTTTCGCTTCTCGCTGGGTCGGTTGCTCGAACTTTTCTTCTTCTGGAATTCCACATCGCCGACGTCTCCACCAGGACAACACACCGCGTACTTTTCACCATTCGAGACTGACAAACATTTAACTTCTAAACTCTCTTCGCGCGTCGAACCACTACTGAATTTTTTCTCAACTTCTGTGTAAACGATCTCTACGATTGTTTCTATCACAGGAGGTATGGCAGTATGCTCTTCTTTAGCCGTTTCCCTGGATTCTGCGAGTCTCGCGCCAGAATCATCTCTCACAGGTGCCTTTTCTGAGCCATACTCCACCGTACTGTCCTCCTCTAAACTTGCACAATTCGTGGAGTCGTTTACCTGTTCTACTTCTGTTGTCCTAGTTGCCTCTACCTTGACGCCGTTCTCTGGCTTCTCTTCGACGCTATAGACTGAACTCCTTGTTGGATCGAAATCTTTGTTCGACTCCTCCGCGTAGTTCAGCTCATCGTTGTTGCAGATCACTGTCTCTTCTTCACACTCACTTTCTTTACATTTATTATCCCAGTCCGAGTTAACACTTTTATCACTATTTTCACTTATACTATTATAATTAACACTCTTTTCATCACTCATACACACATACTTATTACTCAAATTATCTAACTTTTGTTTTTCCTCACATGTAACCGTATTGCCTACTATTTGTTGTACTACTCGGGGGGATTCCTTCAACGGACAATCTTTCTGTATGTGCCCCATGTTTTCACACTGAAGCACATACGATTCGCAAATTTTGTGGGACAGTTCCATTGCATATGTCCCATTTTTTCGCATCGAAAACACATCAATTCTTGTAAAGGAATCCTTCCCCGATAATTTTGATAATTTTCCGTGCTAATATCTGAATTTAAATTTTGATGTCTTAAATTATGTACCGGAACTCTTTCGGGTTGAAAATAATTTTGAAAGTGCATTCTTGAATCCACTACTGTCGTAGGTCTAGTACCATTTTCAAAAGAATTGCAATTAATTTTCTCAAATCTGGTTTTCATTCGAATTTTGAAAAGTTCCCAATTTCCCTTGAATTCCTCAGAATATAACCGTACATATTGTTTTGCTTTCCCCGTACAATGCAAAAACCCAATAAACTGTAATCTCTCAAATGAGGTATTAGTATTTCTCTGAAATTTTTCTAAATGTACAAGGAATTCCTCAACACATTCATGGTCTTCACCGCCAAAAAATGGTATACAATTAAGCATATCAAGTACTTGTTGATTCATTTTAACAAATTAATTTTGAAAAGGTAGCCTGAACGTTAAGGCAACAGGAATATTCGTATCCCACACCGCTGCCAACCAGTTGTAACAATGGCTGAACACGCAGAATTAGAACTATTGAATTTCGGAGTTTTAAATTAATAAAAGGAGTTTATGAACTTGGAATTAAGATGTCGAAATTGATAGAATTTAAATCGCTGCCACCAGATTATTTTTAATTAGAATAATCAAACTAATTTTAGAAAAGAATTGATTAAAAGGGATAAACAAAACAATAATAAGAAAACTTAACAATAAATTATATTAAAAATGAAATAGAATTTACAAATATGAGGAAACAAATTAAAAGTTGAAAACTACTAATGAATAATTACAGGTTACATATGAGGATAAAACTTAAACTTACTTACTAAATAATATTTACACGAGTCATGCTTGACTCTACTTCTTTACACGTTGACTCTCTGTCTGTGACTCTCCAACTTACTAATTTCCAAAAATCTATCTCAGACGGCCCACCCACTTCAAGCTGCAGAATTCATCCCCGTTTTCTGATTCTTGCAATTTCACTGGTCATCTTCTCCATGAGCGTGTAAATAAGTTACACTCCCAAGCCTCTAACAGGGTGCATTCTCAACACCCTGAGATGCACAAAAAATTAGAAAGTTGCGTCTTCCGAGAATCAAAAAAGGGTTCTGTTCAGAGTTGATGATTTACGACCGTCCGAAGAAAACTTTTGAAAGCAATATAACAATAAACTTAAAAGCCAAACGAAATTTCGGGTCTCTTTACAAATCTTTGAACTATTTATTACCAGAACGAATTTTGAAAATAGTCAACAGCAAGATAAATAACAAAACGAGTATTTGTTTAACTGGATCAGACGTTTTGTTACAAATATTTGATTTCGCTCCCGAATTTTATAAATCTTTATCATATTTCAGCTAAAAGAAAACATTGCAATAAAAAAATTGCTATTTCAAGTGTGGTAGGTATTCTAGAATCCAGCCCATGTTGCTTGCAATATACAACGTATTCATTAAAATAACACCCGAAAATTGAATGTTTATTATCTGATTGGTACCACGTTTTGGTCACCTTTGCATGTCCAATGCTTAAAACCTTCCATAGTATAGATCCTAAAGCGATGAACATGAAAGTTTTAACAAAAATGTCCATTTTAAAAAAAAGGTAAAATCTTACTTTATTTCTGTAAAAAATCATATAAATATTTACTTCCGCGCCCGAATTTTTACATTTTTTATCATATTTTAACTAAAGTAAAACATTGCAACAAGAAAACTGCTATTTCAAGTGTGGTAGGTATTCTAAAATCCACCCCATGTAGCTTACAAAATACAACGTATTCATCAAGTATAGGTAAAATCTGATTTTATGTTTGTAAAAAATTATATAAATATTTGCTTTTGCGTCCGAATTTTATAATTCTTCATCATATTGTAGCTAAAAGAAAACATTGCCACAAGAAAATTGCTATTTCAAGTGTGGTTGGTGTTCTAGAATCCAGATCATGTAGCTTACAATATACAACGTATTCAACAAGAATAGGTAAAATTTAACTTTATTTTTGTAAAAAATCATATAAATATTTGCTTCCGCACCCGAATTTTATATTTCTTTATCATATTTTAGCTAAAGAAAACATTGCAACAAGAAAATTGCTAATTCAAGTGTGCTAGGTATTGTAGAATCCAGCCCATGTAGCTTACAATATACAACGTATTCATTAAAATGACACCTAAAAATTTATTGTTTATTATCTGATTGGTACCACGTTTTGGTCACTTTTGCATGTCTAATGCTTAAAACCATCCATAGTATAGATCCTATAGCATGAATATGAATGTTTTAACAAAAATATCCATTTCAAGTATAGGTAAAATCTGACTTCATTTCTGTAAAAAATTAATATAAATATTTGCTTCCGCGCCCGAATTTTATAATTCTTCATCATATATTAGGTAAATGAAAACATTGCAACACGAAAATTGCTATTTCAAGTGTGGTAGTTATTCTAGAATCCAGCCCATGTATCTTACAACGTATTAATTAAAATGACACTCGAAAATTGAATGTTTATTATCTGATTGGTACAACGTTTTGGTCACTTTTGCATGTACAATGCTAAAATTATCCATAGTATAGATCCTAAAACATGAATATGAATGTTTTAACAAAAGTATCCATTTGAAAAATAGGCAAAATCTGACTTTATTTTTGTAAAAAATCATATAAATATTTACTTCCCCGCCCGAATTTTATAACTTTTCATCATATTTTAGCTAAAAGAAATCATTGCAACAAGAAAATTGCTATTTCAAGTTTGGTAGGTATTTTAGAATCCAGCCCATGTAGCTTACAATATACAACATATTCATTAAAATTACATCCGAAAATTTAATGTTTATTATCTGATTGGTACCACGTTTTGGTCACTTTTGCATGTACAATGCTAAAATTATCCATAGTATAGATCCTAAAGCATGAATATGAATGTTTTAACAAAAGTATCCATTTGAAAAATAGGCAAAATCTGACTTTATTTTTGTAAAAAATCATATAAATATTTACTTCCCCGCCCGAATTTTATAACTTTTCATCATATTTTAGCTAAAAGAAAACATTGCAACAACAAAATTGCTATTTCAAGTGTGGTAGGTATTCTAGAATCCAGCCCATTTAGCTTACAATATACAACGTATTCATCAAGAATAGGTAAAATCTGAAATTATTTTTTTTAAAAATCATATAATTATTTGCTTTTGCGCCCGAATTTTATAATTCTTCATTATATTTTAGCTAAACGAAATCATTGCAACAAGAGAATTGCTATTTCAAGTGTGGTAGGTATTCTAGAATCCAGCCCATGTAGCCTACAAAATACAATTTATTCATTAATATGACACCCGAATATTTAATGTTTATTATCTGATTAGTAACACATTTTGGTCAGTTTTGCATGTCTAATGCTTAAAATCAACCATAGTATAAATCATGAAGCATGAATATGAATGTTTTAACAAAAATATCCATTTCAAGAATAAGTAAAATCTGAATTTATTTTGTAAAAAATCATATAAATATTTACTTCCGCGCCCGAATTTTTTAATTTTTCATCATATTTTAGCTAAAAAAAAACATTGCAACAAGAAAATTGCTATTTCAAGTGTGGTAGGTTTTCTAGAATCCAGCTCATGTAGCTTACAAAATACAACGTATTCATTAAAATGACACCCGAAAATTGAATGTTTATTATCTGATTGGTACTACGTTTTGGTCACTTTTGCATGTCCAATGCTTAAAACCATCCATAGTATAGATCCTAAAGCATGAATAAGAATGTTTTAACAAAAATATCCATTTTAAGAATAGGTAAAATCTGACTTTATTTTTGTAAAAAATCATATAAATATTTGCTTCCGCACCCGAATTTTATAATTCTTCATCATAAGTTAGCTAAAAGAAAACATTGCAACAAGAAAATTGCTATTTAAAGTGTGGTAGGTATTATAGAATCCAGCCCATGTAGCTTACAATATACAACGTATTCATCAAGAATAGGTAAAATCTGACTTTATTTTTGTAAAAAATCATATAAATATTTGCTTCCGCGCCCGAATTTTATAATTCTTTATCATATTTTAGATAAAAGATTACATTGCAACAAGAAAATTGCTATTTCAAGTGTGGTACGTATTCTAGAATCCAGCCCATGTAGCTTACCATATACAACGTATTCATGAAGAATAGGACAAATCTGCTTCTATATTTGTAAAAATTCATATAAATATTTGCTTCCGCGCCAAAATTTTATAATTCTTTATCATATTTTAGCTAAAAGAAAACATTGCAACAAGAAAATTGCCATTTCAAGTGTGGTAGGTATTCTAGAATCTAGCCCATGTAGGTTACAGTATACAACGTATTCAATAAAATGACACCTGAAATTTGAATGTTTATTATCTGACTGGTACCACACGTTGTGGTCACTTTTTCATGTCAAATGCTTAATCTATTCATAGTATAGATACTAAAGCATGATTATGAATAATTTAACAAAAATATCCATTTTAGGAATAGGTAAAATCTGACATTATTTTTGTAAAAAATCATATAAATATTTGCTTCCGCGCTCGAATTTTATAATTCTTCATTATATTTTAGTTAAAAGAAAACTGTGACGTCGTTACGTCGTCAGTCCCTATCGTTCTCGAAAACGTGTGACGCACTACGCGTCACACAATGTAAAATACGTCCTCACAGCCTACAAAACAATAACTCGTGCAAAAGCACAATAATTAGTCGACAGGCACGGTATAATAAAATATACAAACGCTGTCGCACTACTTCTTGCCAAATCTCGGGCGCCACTCTACGTAACGGTAGAGACGTCTAACTCGCAGGCTTCCAGTGACGACGACCACGGATATCTCAATGGAGAAAAATGTCCAAGGTTCGGATTCCAACATTGGTTGTGGTCGCTCGCTTGAACACAACATCACGGAACGACTTTACAAAAAAGATAGTAAAAAGACGTAAATAAAAGCATAAATAAATTTAGAATAAAAATCGGTTATTCTTACAACCTGCGTTGCTCGTTCACTCACATGCACGCGATGCGAAGGCGAGGTAAAAACGAACGCAAAACCAAATTCAGCAGAACTATCCTTGATTATTCCTGGCGGTTGCCGATGGACTAGCCGAATCCTGTTCCGCAGCTCACGACGCAAAATGACGGTTTCGAGGATTCTTTCTACGCCGAAATTCATCCAAAATTATCTTGATAGTGGTAGCGCAATCACTAGTTCTTCTCTGTCCCTAGTAATTGGAATTCACAAACTATCGCAACTATCGCACAACTCGTGCACGGGATGAAAATGAACGATTTTCTCACACACACGTTTTGCTCACATACAGATGTGAAAAACGGCAAAACACTATTCCAATTTTCCTATAAATACTTCACTTCCACTTACCTTACGTTCACTAGTGGAAGGATAGGAAAACAACTGAAAATAATTCGAATAAAAAACTCTGCTTCACAACTATTATTTGTTACGTCTTTATTTGGCCAAAAACTCAATAAAAAAAGCCCTGAGTCGGACAACGACCGCAATTTTATAAAAATATTCACCCTTTCCCCTCGTACCCATCATCCGAGGTGAACATAGTCACAAAACAATTACAAATATCATATATAAATAAATATAAATAAATAACATTTAACTACAATACGATACAAACAGTAATAAAAACACTTACTATTGCCTTAAGTCACTAAACGAGTTAATTTCGCCGCATGAAATTAACTGAACGAGTAACTTGACTACAATTAAAACACATTTTCGATGGTTATGTTTTTCAAAACCCCACTTTCACAATAACCACTGCGATGTGTTTGGCACTACACTACGTAGAACATTATCTTGCATCTTATAGTGTTCGAATCAAGAAAATCAGAGTAATGGTTTGTAGAACAACTTCACAAAACCACAATATAAACAAATAAAACTCCATGTTGATCTGCCATTACTAGACATGCGCACGCTGGCCTTGCGCGGTTGCTTGATTCGAATGCAAAGTCCAGGCAATAGTTTTAAAATATTTAGAAGGTAGATCTGCGGTAAATTTGACTTCAAATTTACGTTCAAAAATACTGTTCAAATAAAACTGCATCGTGACGCTTCGTCACAAAACATTGCAACAAGAAAATTACTATTTCAAGTGTGGTAGGTATTCTAGAATCTATCCCATGTAGCTCACAATGTACAACGTATTCATCAAGAGAAGGTAAAATCTGAATATATTTTTGTAAAAAATCATATAAATATATGCTTTCGCGCCCGAATTATATAATTTTTTATCATATTTTAGCTAAAAGAAAACATTGCAACAAGAAAATTGTTATTTCAAGTGTGGTAGGTATTCTAGCATCCAGCCCATATAGCTTACAATATACAACGTATTCATCAAGAATAGAAAAAGTCTGACTCTATTTCTGTAAAAAATCCTATAAATATTTGCTTCCGCGCCCGAATTTTATAATTCTTCATCATATGTTAGCTAAAAGAAAACATTGCAACAAGAAAATTGCTATTTTAAGTGTGTTATGTATTCTAGAATCCAGATTCTTTTAGCTAAAATATGTTGAAGAATTATAAATTTGGGCGCGGAAGCAAATATTTATATGAATTTTTACAAAAATAAAGTCAGATTTTACCTATTCTTGTAATAGATATTTTTGATAAAACATTCATATCCATGCTTTAGGATCTATACTATGGACGGTTTTAACCATTGAACATGCAAACGTGACCAAAACGTGGTACCAATCACATAATAAAGATTCAATTTTCGGGTGTAATTTAAATGAATACGTTGTATAGTGTAAGCTACATGGGCTGGATTCTAGAATACCTACCACACTTGAAATAGCAATTTTCTTGTTGCAATGTTTTCTTTTAGCTAAAATATAATAAAGAATTATAATATTCGGGCGCGGAAGCAAATATTTATATGATTTTTTACAAAAATAAAGTCAGATTATACTTATTCTTGATGAATACGTTGTATATTGTAAGCTACATGGGCTGGATTCTAGTATACCTACCACACTTGAAATAGCAATTTTCTTGATGCAATGTTTTGTTTCAGCTAAAATATGATGAAGAATTATAAAATTTGGGCGCGAAAGCAAATATTTATAGGATTTTACCTATTCTTGATTAATACGTTGCATATTGTAAGATACATGGGCTGTATTCTAGAATACCTACCACACTTGAAATAGCAATTTTCTTGTTGCAATGTTTTCTTTTAGCTTAAATATGATGAAGAATTATAAAATTCGGGCGCGGAAGCAAATATTTATATGATTTTTTACAAAAATAATGTCAGATTTTACCTATTCTTGATGAATACGTTGTATATTGTAAGCTACATGGGCTGGATTCTAGAATAGCTACCACACTTGAAATAGCAGATTTCTTGCTGCAATGTTTTCTTTTAGCTAAATTATGATAAAGAATAATAAAATTCGGGCGCGGAAGCAAATATTTATATGATTTTTTACAATTACAGTCAGATTTTACCTTTTCTTTATAAATACATTGTATATTGTAAACTACATGGGCTGGATTCTAGAATACCTACTACACTTGAAATAGCAATTTTCTTGTTGCAATGTTTTCTTTTAGCTAAAATATAATAAAGAATTATAAAATTCGGGCGCGAAAGCAAATATTTATATGATTTTTACAAAAATAAAGTCAGATTTTACCTATTCTTGATGAATACGTTGTATATTGTAAGCTACATGGGCTGGATTCTAGAAAACCTACCACACTTGAAATAGCAATTTTCTTGTTGCAATGTTTTCTTTTAGCTAAAATATGAAAAAGAATTATAAAATTCGCTTGCGGAAGCAAATATTAATATAATTTTTTACAAAAATAAAGTCAGACTTTAACTATTCTTTAAATAGATATTTTTGTTAAAACATTCATATTCATGCTTTAGGATCTATACTATGGATAATTTTAGCATTGGACATATAAAAGTGACCACAACTTGGTAGCAATCATATAGAAAACATTCAATTTTTGGGTGTCATTGTAATAAATACGTTGTATATTGTAAGCAACACGGGCTGGATTCTAGAATACCTACCACACTTGAAATAACAATTTTCTTGTTGCAATGTTTTCTTTCAGCTAAATTATGATGAAGAATTATAAAATTCGGGCGCGGAAGCAAATATTTATATGATTCTTTACAAAAATAAAGTCAGATTTTACCTTTTCTTGATGAATACGTTGTATATTGTAAGCTACATGGGCTGGATTCTAGAATACCTACAACACTTCAAATAGCAATTTTCTTGTTGCAATGTTTTCTTTTAGCTAAAATATGATATAGAATTATAAAATGCGGTAGCGGAAGCACATATTTATATGATTTTTTACAATAATAAAGTCAGAATTTACATATTCTTGATATGGATATTTTTGTTAAAACTTTCATAATCATGCTTTAGGATCTATACTATGGATAATTTTAGCAGTGGACATATAAAAGTGACCACAACGTGGTAGCAATCAGATAGAAAACATTCAATTTTCGGGTGTCATTGTAATAAATACGTTGTATATTGTAAGCAACACGGGCTGGATTCTAGAATACCTACCACACTTGAAATAGCAAATTTCTTGTTGCAATGTTTTCTTTCAGCTAAAATATGATGAAAAATTATAAAATTCGGGCGCAGAAGCAAATATTTATATGATTTTTTACAAAAATAAAGTCAGATTTTACCTTTTCTTGATGAATACGTTGTATATTGTAAGCTACATGGGCTGGATTCTAGAATACCTACCACACTTGAAATAAAAATTTTCTTGTTGCAATGTTTTCTTTTGGCTAAAATATGATGAAGAATTATAAAATTCAGGCGCGGAAACAAATATTTATATGATTCTTTACAAAAATAAAGTCAGATTTTACCTTTTCTTGATGAATACGTTGTAGATTGTAAGTTACTTGTGATGGATTCTAGAATACCTACCAGACTTGAAATAGCAATTTTCTTGTTGCAATGTTTTCTTTTAGCTTAAATGTGATGAAGAATTATAAAATTTGGGCGCGGAAGCAAATATTTATATGATTTATTAATAAAATATAGTCAGATTTTACCTATTCTTGATAAATACGTTGTATATTGTAAGCTACATGGGCTGGATTCTGGAATACCTAACACACTTGAAATAGAAGTTTTCTTGTTGAAATGTTTTCTTTTAGCTAAAATATGATGACGAATTATAAAATTCGGGCGCGGAAGCAAATATTTATATGATTTTTTACAAAAATAAAGTCGGATTTTACCTATTCTTGAAATGGATATTTTTGTTAAAACATTCATATTTATGCTTTAGGATCTATACTATGGATGGTTTTAAGCATTGGACACGCAAAAGTGACCAAAACGTGGTACCAATCATATAATAAGCATTAAATTTTCGGGGGTCATTTTAATGAATACGTTGCATATTGTAAGCTACATGGGCTGGATTCTAGAATACCTACCACACTTGAAATAGCAGATTTCTTGCTGCAATGTTTTCTTTTAGCTAAATTATGATAAAGAATAATAAAATTTGGGCGCGGAAGCAAATATTTATATGATTTTTTACAAAAATAAAGTCAGGTTTTACCTGTTCTTGATGAATACGTTGCATATTGCAAGATACATGGGCTGGAATCTAGAATACCTACCACACTTCAAATAACAATTTTCTTGTTGCAATGTTTTCTTTTAGCTAAAATATGATGAAGAATTATAAAATTCGGCCGCGGAAGCAAATATTTATGATTTTTTACAAAAAAAATTCAGATTTTACCTATGCTTGATGAATACGTTGGATATTGTAAGCTACATGGGCTGGATTCTAGAAAACCTACTACACTTGAAATAGAAATTTTCTTGTTGCAATGTTTTCTTTTGGCTAAAATATGATGAAGAATTATAAAATTTGGGCGCGGAAGCAAATATTTATATGATTCTTTACAAAAATAAAGTCAGATTTTACCTTTTCTTAATGAATACGTTGTAGATTGTAAGTTACTTGTGATGGATTCTAAAATACCTACCAGACTTGAAATAGCAATTTTCTTGTTGCAATGTTTTCTTTTAGCTAAAATATGATGAAGAATTATAAAATTCGGCCGCGGAAGCAAATATTTATGATTTTTTACATAAATAAAGTCAGATTTTACCTATTCTAGATGAATACGTTGTATATTGTAAGCTACATGGGCTGGATTCTAGAAAACCTACCACACTTGAAATAGCAATTTTCTTGTTGCAATGTTTTCTTTTAGCTAAAATATGAAAAAGAATTATAAAATTCGCTCGCGGAAGCAAATATTTATATAATTTTTTACAAAAATAAAGTCAGACTTTAACTATTCTTAAAAATGATATTTTTGTTAAAACATTCATATTCATGCTTTAGGATCTATACTATGGATAATTTTAGTATTGGACATATAAAAGTGACCACAACGTGGTAGCAATCAGATAGAAAACATTCAATTTTCGGGTGTCATTGTAATAAATACGTTGTATATTGTAAGCAACACGGACTGGATTCTAGAATACCTACAACACTTGAAATAGCAATTTTCTTGTTGCAATGTTTTCTTTCAGCTAAAATATGATAAAAAATTATAAAATTCGGGCGCGGAAGCAAATATTTATATGATTTTTTACAAAAATAAAGTCAGATTTTACCTTTTCTTGATGAATACGTTGTATATTGTAAGCTACATGGGCTAGATTCTAGAATACCTACCACACTTGAAATAGAAATTTTCTTGTTGCAATGTTTTCTTTTGGCTAAAATATGATGAAGAATTATAAAATTCGGGCGCGGAAGCAAATATTTATATGATTTTTTACAAAAATAAAGTCAGATTTTACCTTTTCTTGATGAATACGTTGTAGATTGTAAGTTACTTGTGATGGATTCTAGAATACCTACCAGACTTGAAATAGCAATTTTCTTGTTGCAATGTTTTCTTTTAGCTTAAATGTGATGAAAAATTATAAAATTCGGGCGCGGAAGCAAATATTTATATGATTTATTAATAAAATAATGTCAGATTTTACCTATTCTTGATAAATACGTTGTATATTGTAAGCTACATGGGCTGTATTCTAGAATACCTACAACACTTGACATAGCAATTTTCTTATTGCAATGTTTTCTTTTAGCTAAAATATGATAAAGAATTATAAAATGCGGGCGCGAAAGCAAATATTTATATGATTTTTTACAATAATAAAGTCAGATATTACCTATTCTTGATATGGATATTTTTGTTAAAACATTCATAATCATGCTTTAGGATCTGTACTACGGATGGTTTTAAACATTGGACATGCAAAAGTGGCCAAAACGTTGTAGCAATCAGATAATAAGCATTAAATTTTCGGGTGTCATTTTAATGAGTACGTTGTATATTGTAAGCTGCATGGGCTGGATTCTAGAATACCTGCCACACTTAAAAACACAATTTTCTTGTTGCAACGTTTTCTTTTGGCTAAAATATTATGAAAAATTAAAAAATTCGGACGAGGAAACAAATATTTATATGATTTTTTACAAAAATAAAGTCAGATTTTACCTTTTCTTTATAAATACATTGTATATTGTAAACTACGTGGGCTGGATTCTAGAATACCTACTACACTTGAAATAGCAATTTTCTTGTTGCAATGTTTTCTTTTAGCTAAAATATAATAAAGAATTATA
The DNA here is from genome assembly GCA_035578165.1 of Stenolophus ochropezus. Classification (NCBI taxonomy): domain Eukaryota; kingdom Metazoa; phylum Arthropoda; class Insecta; order Coleoptera; family Carabidae; genus Stenolophus; species Stenolophus ochropezus. The sequence continues at coordinate 152,470 of JAQOWZ010000084.1, read as the reverse complement.
AAATTCGGGCGCGGAAGCAAATATTTATATGATTTTTACAAAAATAAATTCAGATTTTACCTATTCCTGGAATGGATATCTTTGTTAAAACATTCATATTCATGCTTTAGGATCTATACTATGGATGGTTTTAAGCATTAGACATGCAAAAGTGACCAAAACGTGGTACCAATCAGATAACAAGCATTAAATTTTCGGGGGTCATTTTAATGAATACGTTGTATATTGTAAGCTACATAGGCTGGATTGTAGAATACCTTTCACAATTGAAATAGCAATTTTTATTTTGCAATGTTTTCTTTTAGCTAAAATATGATGAAAAATTATAAAATTCGGGCGAAGAAGCAAATATTTATATGATTTTTTACAAAAATAAAGTCAGATTTTAACTATTCTTGATGAATACGTTGTATATTGTAAGATACATGGGCTGGATTCTAGAATATCTACCACACATGAAATACAGATTTCTTGCTGCACTGTTTTCTTTTAGCTGACTTGTGATAAAGAATAATAAAATTTGGGCGCGGAAGCAAATATTTATATGATTTTTTACAAAAATAAAGTCAGATTTTACCTATTCTTGATGAATACGTTGTATATTGTAAGCTACATGGGCTGGATTCTAGAATACCTACCACATTTGAAATAGCAATTTTGTTGTTGCAATGTTTTCTTTTAGCTAAAATATGATGAAGAGTTATAAAATTCGGTCGCGGAACCAAATATCTATATGATTTTTAACAAAAATAAAGTCAGATTTTACTTATTCTTGAAATAGATATTTTTGTTAAAACATTCATATTCATGCTTTAGGATCTATACTATGGATGGTTTTAAGCATTGGAAATGCAAAAGTGACCAAAACTTGGTACCAATCAGATAGAAAACTTTCAATTTTCGGGTGTCATTGTAATGAATACGTTTTATATTTTAAGCTACATGGGTTAAATTCTAGATTACCTACCACACTTGAAATAGCAATTTTCTTGTTGCAATGTTTTCTTTTAGCTAAAATATTATGAAGAATTATAAAATTTGGGCGCGGAAGCAAATATTTATATGATTTTTTAAAAAAATAAAGTCAGATTTTACCGATTCTTAATGAATACGTTTATATTGTAAGCTACATGGTCTGGATTCTAGAATACCTACTAAACTTGAAATAACATTTTTCTTGTTGCAATGTTTTTTTTAGCTAAAATATGATGAAGAATTATAAAATTGGGGCGCGGAAGCAAATATTTATATGATTTTTTTCAAAAATAAAGTCAGATTTTACTTATTTTTGAAATGGATATTTTTGTTAAAACATTCATATTCATGCTTTAGGATCTATACTATGGATGGTTTTAAGCATTGGACATGCAAAAGTGACTAAAACGTGGTACCAATCAGATAATAAACATTCAATTTTCGGGTGTCATTTTAATGAATACGTTGTGTATTGTAAGCTACATGGGCTGGATTCTAGAATACCTACCACCCTTGAAATAGCACTTGTCTTGTTGCAATGTATTCTTTTAGCTAAAATATGATGAAAAATTATAAAATTCGGGCGCGGAAGCAAATATTTATATGGTGCTACGATATTTAACAGGGACAAATAGGCGGGTTTCATGTAGAAATATTTTCATTTCAAACGATATTCTAACCCTAACTTGTTTATTGATAACGGAATTAAGCATTTTCATATATGAAAATAAAGACTCTCTCTCATACAATAAAGATTTTCATGACTTCAATACTGGAAGGAAAAATGAACCTAGAATTCCTTTCAGCAAATTTAACATCAGTAGATTAGCACCTGGCTCAATTGGAGTTAAAAGTTTTAATAAATTACCCCATACCATAAAAGACAGTGCAAGTTTAAGTATATTTAAGCGAAAACTTAAACACTTTCTTAAACAAAACTGTTTTTATGATCTAAACAAATATTTTAATTTTAATTGATTGTCACATAAATTTTAAATTAAATGTATGTAATTTATTGATATTATGTACTTGAATACTCTGTGTTTATACGTATATGTTTATGACGCTTCCCATAAAATTATTGTATATTTTCTCGAGGAATAAAACTATTATTATTATTATTATTATTATTATATTGTAAGCTACATGGGCTGGATTCTAGAATACCTACCACACTTGAAATAGCAATTTTCTTGTTGCAATGTTTTCTTTTAGATAAAATATGATGAAGAATTATAAAATTCGGGCGCGGAAGCAAATATTTATATGATTTTTTTAAAAATAAAGTCAGATTTTACCGATTCTTAAAAATACGTTGTATATTGTAAGCTACATGGGCTGGATTCTAAAATACCTACCACACTTGAAATAGCATTTTTCTTGTTTCAATGTTTTCTTGTAGCTAAAATAAGATGAAAAATTATAAAATTCGGGCGCGGAAGCAAATATCTATATGATTTTTTACAAAAATAAAATCAGATTTACCTATTCTTGAAATGATTTTTTTTTTAAAACATTCATATTCATGCTTTAGGATCTATACTATGGATGGTTTATGAATTGGACATGCAAAAGTGACCAAAACGTAGTACCAATCAGATAATAAACATTAAATTTTCGAGTGTCATTTTAATGAATACGTTGTATATTGTAAGCTACATGCGCTGGATTCTAGAACACCTACCACACTTGAAATATTTTTGTTAAAACATTCATATTCATGCTTTAGGATCTATACTATAAATGGTTTTAAGCATTGGACATGCAAAGGTGACCAAAACGTGGTACCAATCTGATAATAAACACTTAATTTTCGAGTGTCATTTTAATGAATACGTTGTATATTGTAAGCTACATGGGCTGGATTCTAGAATACTTACCACTCTTGAATTAGCAATTTTCTTGTTGCAATGTTTTTTTTAGCTAAAATATGATGAAGAATTATAAAATTCATGGGCGGAAGCAAATATTTATATGATTTTTAAAAAAAATTAATTCAGATTTTACCGATTCTTAATGAATACGTTGTATATTGTAAGCTACATGAGCTGGATTCTAGAATACCTACCACACTTGAAATAGCAATTTTCTTGTTGCAATGTTTTCTTTTAGCTAATATATGATGAAAAATTATAAAATTTGGGCGCGGAAGCAAATATTTATATGATTTTTTACAAAAATAAAGTCAGATTTTACCTTTTCTTGATGAATACGTTGTATATTGTAAGCTACATGTGCTGGATTCTAGAATACCTACCAAATTAGAAATAGCAATTTTCTTGTTGCAATGTTTTCTTTTAGTTAAAATATGATAAAGAATTATAAAATTGCGGGCGCGGAAGCAAATTTTTATATGATTTTTTTAAAAATAAAGTCAGATTTTACCTATTCTTGATGAATACGTTGTATATTGTAAGCAACATGGGCTGAATTCTAGAATACCTACCACACTCGAAATAGCAATTTTCTTGTTGCAATGTTTTCTTTTAGCTAATATATGATGAAGAATTATAAAATTCTGGCGCGGAAGCAAATATTTATATAATTTTTTACAAAAATAAAGTCAGATTTACCTATTCTTGAAATGGATATTTTTGTTAAAACATTCATATTCATGCTTTAGGATCTATACTATGGATGGTTTTAAGCATTGGGCTTGCCAAAGTGACCAAAACGTGGTACCAATAAGATAATAAATATTCAATTTTCGGGTGTCATTTTAATGAATACGTTGTACATATATTGTAAGCTACATGGGCTGAATTCTAGAATACCTACCACACTTGAAATAGCAATTTTCTTGTTGCAATGTTTTCTTTTAGCTAAAATATGATAAAGAACTATAAAATTCGGGCACGCAAGCAAATATTTATATGATTTTTTACAAAAATAAAGTCAGATTTTACCTATTCTTGATAAATCCGTTGTACATTGTAAGCTACAAGGTCTGGATTCTAGAATACCTACCACACTTGAAATAGCAATTTTCTTGTTGCAATGTTTTCTTTTAGCTAAAATATGATAAGAAATATAAAATTCAGGCGCGGAAGCAAATGTTTATATGATTTTTTACAAAAATAAAGTCAGATTTTACCTATTCGTAAAATGGATATTTTTGTTAAAACATTCATATTCATGCCTTAGGATCTATACTATGAATAATTTTAGCATTGGACATGCAAAAGTGACCAAAACGTAGTACCAATCAGATAATAAACATTAAATTTTCGGGTGTCATTTTAATGAATACGTTGTATATTGTAAGCTACATGGGCTGGATTCTAGAATACCTATCACACGTGAAATAGCAATTTTCTTAATGCAATGTTTTCTTTTAGCTAAAATATGATGAAGAATTATAAAATTCAGACGCGGAAGCAAATATTTATATAATTTTTTACAAAAATAAAGTCAGATTTTACCTTTTCTTGATAAAAACTTTCTTTATTGTAAGCTACATGGGCTGTATTTTAGAATACCTACCATACTTGAAATAGCAATTTTCTTTTAAAATGTTTTCTTTTAGCTAACTACGATGAAGAATTATAAAATTTGGGCGCCGAAGCAAATATTTATATGATTTTTTACTAAAATAAAGTCATATTTTACCTATTCTTGAAATGGATATTTTTGTTAAAACATTCATATTCATGCTTTAGGGTCTATACTATGGATAATTTTAGCATTTGATATGCAAAAGTGACCAAAACGTGGTACCAATCAGATAATAAACATTCAATTTTCGGGTTTCCTTTTTACGAATCCGTTGTATATTGTAAGCTACATGGGCTGGATTCTAGAATACCTACCACACTTGAAATAGCAATTTACTTGTTGCAATGTTTTTTTATCTAAAATATGATAAAGAATTATAAAATTCGGGCGCGGAAGCAATTATTTATACGATTTTTTACAAAAATAAAGTCATATTTTACCTATTCTTAATGAATACGTTGTATATTGTAAGCTACACGGGCTGGATTCTAGAATACCTATCACACGTGAAATAGCAATTTTCTTAATGCAATGTTTTCTTTTAGCTAAAATATGATGAAGAATTATAAAATTCAGGCGCGGAAGCAAATATTTATATAATTTTTTACAAAAATAATGTCAGATTTTACCTTTTCTTGATAAATACTTTCTTTATTGTAAGCTACATGGGATGTATTTTAGAATACCTACCACACTTGAAATAGCAATTTTCTTTTAAAATGTTTTTTTGTAGCTAAATATGATGAAGAATTATAAAATTTGGGCGCGGAAGCAAACATTTATAAGATTTTTTTACAAAAATATAGTCATATTTTACCTATTCTTGAAATGGATATTTTTGTTAAAACATTCATATTCATGCTTTAGGGTCTATACTATGGATAATTTTAGCATTTGACATGCAAAAGTGACCAAAACGTGATACAAATCAGATAAGAAACATTCAATTTTCGGGTTTCATTTTTTTGAATCCGTTGTATATTTTAAGCTACATGGGCTGGATTCTAGAATACCTACCACACTTGAAATGGCAATTTTCTTATTGCAATGTTTTCTTTTAGCTAAAATATGATAAAGAATTATAAAATTCTGGCGCGGAAGCAAATATTTATATAATTTTTTACAAAAATAAAGTCAGATTTACCTATTCTTGAAATGGATATTTTTGTTAAAACATTCATAATCATGCTATGGGATCTATACTATGGATGGTTTTAAGCATTGGACATGAAAAAGTGACCAAAACGTGGTACCAATCAGATAATAAACATTCAATTTTCGGGTGTCATTTTAATGAATACGTTGTATATTGTAAGCTACATGGGCTGAATTCTAAAATACCTACGACACTTGAAATGGCAATTTTCTTGTTGCAATGTTTTCTTTTAGCTAAAATATGATGAAGAATTATAAAATTCGGGCGTGGAAGTAAATATTTATATGATTTTTTACAAAAATAAAGTCACATTCTACCAATTCTTCATGAATACGTTGTATATTGTAAGCTATATGGGCTGGATACTAGAATACCTACCACACTTGAAATAGAAATTTTCTTGTTGCAATGTTATCTTTTAGCTAAAATTTGATAAAGAATTATAAAATTTGAATGTGGAAGCAAATATTTATATGATATTTTACAAAAATAAAGTCAGATTTTACCATTTCTTGAAATTGATATTTTTGTTAAAACATTCATATTCATGCTTTAGGATCTACACTATAAATGGTTTGAAGCATTGGAGATGCAAAAGTGATCAAAACGTGGTACCAATCAGATAATAAACATTCAATTTTCAGGTGTCCCTTTAATGAATATGTTGTATATTGTAAGCTACATGTGCTGGATTTTAGAATACCTACCACACTTGAAAAAGCAATTTACTTGTTGCAATGTTTTTTTATCTAAAATATGATAAAGAATTATAAAATTCGGAGGCGGAAGCAAATATTTATATGATTTTTTACAAAAATAAAGTCAGATTTTACCTATTCTTGATGAATACGTTGTATATTGTAAGCAACATGGGCTGAATTCTAGAATACCTACCACACTCGAAATAGCAATTTTCTTGTTGCAATGTTTTCTTTTAGCTAATATATGATAAAGAATTATAAAATTCTGGCGCGGAAGCAAATATTTATATAATTTTTTACAAAAATAAAGTCAGATTTACCTATTCTTGAAATGGATATTTTTGTTAAAACATTCATATTCATGCTTTAGGATCTATACTATGGATGGTTTTAAGCATTGGGCATGCCAAAGTGACCAAAACGTGGTACCAATAAGATAATAAATATTCAATTTTCGGGTGTCATTTTAATGAATACGTTGTACATATATTGTAAGCTACATGGGCTGAATTCTAGAATACCTACCACACTTGAAATAGCAATTTTCTTGTTGCAATGTTTTCTTTTAGCTAAAATATGATAAAGAACTATAAAATTCGGGCACGCAAGCAAATATTTATATGATTTTTTACAAAAATAAAGTCAGATTTTACCTATTCTTGATAAATCCGTTGTACATTGTAAGCTACATGGTCTGGATTCTAGAATACCTACCACACTTGAAATAGCAATTTTCTTGTTGCAATGTTTTCTTTTAGCTAAAATATGATAAGAAATATAAAATTCAGGCGCGGAAGCAAATGTTTATATGATTTTTTACAAAAATAAAGTCAGGTTTTACCTATTCGTAAAATGGATATTTTTGTTAAAACATTCATATTCATGCCTTAGGATCTATACTATGAATAATTTTAGCATTGGACATGCAAAAGTGACCAAAACGTAGTACCAATCAGATAATAAACATTAAAATTTCGGGTGTCATTTTAATAAATACGTTGTATATTGTAAACTACATGGGCTGGATTCTAGAATACCTACCACACTTGAAATAGCAATTTTCTTGTTGCAATGTTTTCTTTTAACTAAAATATGATAAAGAATTATAAAATTCGGGCGCGGAAGCAAATATTTATACGATTTTTTACAAAAATAAAGTCAGATTTTACCTATTCATAATGAATACGTTGTATATTGTAAGCTACATGGGCTGGATTCTAGAATACCTATCACACGTGAAATAGCAATTTTCTTAATGCAATGTTTTCTTTTAGCTAAAATATGATGAAGAATTATAAAATTCAGGCGCGGAAGCAAATATTTATATAATTTTTTACAAAAATAATGTCAGATTTTATCTTTTCTTGATAAATACTTTCTTTATTGTAAGCTACATGGGATGTATTTTAGAATACCTGCCACACTTGAAATAGCAATTTTCTTTTAAAATGTTTTTTTGTAGCTAAATATGATGAAGAATTATAAAATTCGGGCGCGGAAGCAAATATTTATATGATTTTTTACAAAAATAAAGTCATATTTAACTATTCTTGAAATGGATATTTTTGTTAAAACATTCATATTCATGCTTTAGGGTCTATACTATGGATAATTTTAGCATTTGACATGCAAAAGTGACCAAAAAGTGGTACAAATCAGATAAAAAACATTCAATTTTCGGGTTTCATTTTTTTGAATCCGTTGTATATTTTAAGCTACATGGGCTGGATTCTAGAATACCTACCACACTTGAAATGGCAATTTTCTTATTGCAATGTTTTCTTTTAGCTAAAATATGATGAAGAATTATGAAATTCGGGCGCGGAAGCAAATATTTATATGATTTTTTACAAAAATAAAGTCAGATTTTACCTATTCTTGAAATGGATATTTTTGTTAAAACATTCATAATCATGCTTTGGGATCTGTACTATGGATGGTTTTAAGCATTGGACATGAAAAAGTGACCAAAACGTGGTACCAATCAGATATTAAACATTCAATTTTCGGGTGTCATTTTAATGAATACGTTGTATATTGTAAGCTACATGGGCTGAATTCTAAAATACCTACGACACTTGAAATGGCAATTTTCTTGTTGCAATGTTTTCTTTTAGCTAAAATATGATGAAGAATTATAAAATTCGGGCGTGGAAGTAAATATTTATATGATTTTTTACAAAAATAAAGTCACATTCTACCAATTCTTCATGAATACGTTGTATATTGTAAGCTATATGGGTTGGATACTAGAATACCTACCACACTTGAAATAGAAATTTTCTTGTTGCAATGTTATCTTTTAGCTGAAATTTGATGAAGAATTATAAAATTTGAACGCGGAAGCAAATATTTATATGATATTTTACAAAAATAAAGTCAGATTTTACCATTTCTTGATATTGATATTTTTGTTAAAACATTCATATTCATGCTTTAGGATCTACACTATAAATGGTTTGAAGCATTGGAGATGCAAAAGTGACCAAAACGTGGGTACCAATCAGATAATAAACATTCAATTTTCAGGTGTCCCTTTAATGAATATGTTGTATATTGTAAGCTACATGTGCTGGATTTTAGAATACCTACCACACTTGAAAAAGCAATTTACTTGTTGCAATGTTTTTTTATCTAAAATATGATAAAGAATTATAAAATTCGGAGGCGGAAGCAAATATTTATATGATTTTTTACAAAAATAAAGTCAGATTTTACCTATTCTTAATGAATACGTTGTACATTGTAAGCTACATGGGCTGGATTCTAGAATACCTACCACGCGTGAAATAGCAATTTTCTTGTTGCAATGTTTTCTTTTAGCTAAAATATGATAAAGAATTATAAAATTCGGGCGCGGAAGCAAATATTTATATGATTTTTTACAAAAATAAAGTCAGATTTTACCTATTCTTAATGAATACGTTGTATATTGTAAGCTACATGGGCTAGATTCTAGAATACCTACCACACGTGAAATAGCAATTTTCTTGTTGCAATGTTTTCTTTTAGCTAAAATATGATGAAGAAATATAAAATTCGGGCGCGGAAGCAAATATTTATATGATTTTCAACAAAAATAAAGTCAGATTTTACCTATTGTTGAAATGGATATTTTTGTTAAAATATTCATATTCATGCTTTAGGATCTATACTATGTAAAATATTAGCATTAAACATGCAAAAGTTACCAAAACGTGGTACCAATCAGATAATAAACATTTAATTTTCGGGTGTCATTTTAATGAATACGTTGTATATTGTAAGCTACATGGGCTGGATTCTTGAATACCTACCACACTTGAAATAGCAATTTTCTTGTTGCAATGTTTTCTTTTAGCAAAATTATGATGGAGAATTATAAAATTCGGACGCGGAAGCAAATATTTATATGATTTTCAACAAAAATAAAGTCATATTTTACCTATTGTTGAAATGGATATTTTTGTTAAAACATTCATATTCATGCTTTAGGATCTATACTATGGATAATATTAGCAATAAACATGCAAAAGTTACAAAAACGTGGTACCAATCAGATAATAAACATTTCATTTTCGGGTGTCATTTAAATGAATACGTTGTATATTGTAAGCTACATGGGCTGGATTCTTGAATACCTACCAAACTTGAAATAGCAATTTTCTTGTTGCAATGTTTTCTTTTAGCTAAAATATGATCGAGAATTATAAAATTCGGGTGCGGAAGGAAATATTTATATGATTTTTTACAAAAATTAAGTCAGGTTTTACATATTCTTAAAATGGATATTTTTGTTAAAACATTCATATTCATGCTTTAGGATCTATACTATAAATGGTTTTATGCATTGGACATGCAAAAGTGACCAAAACGTGGTACCAATCAGGTAATAAACATACAATTTTCTGGTGGTAATTTAATGAATACGTTGTATATTGTAAGCTGCATGGGCTGGATTCTAGAATACCTATCACACGTGAAATAGCAATTTTCTTAATGCAATGTTTTCTTTTAGCTAAAATATGATGAAGAATTATAAAATTCAGGCGCGGAAGCAAATATTTATATAATTTTTTACAAAAATAATGTCAGATTTTACCTTTTCTTGATAAATACTTTCTTTATTGTAAGCTACATGGGCTGTATTTTAGAATACCTACCACACTTGAAATAGCAATTTTCTTTTAAAATGTTTTCTTGTAGCTAAATATGATGAAGAATTATAAAATTCGGGCGCGGAAGCAAATATTTATAAGATTTTTTACAAAAATGAAATCATATTTTACCTATTCTTGAAATGGATATTTTTGTTAAAACATTCATATTCATGCTTTAGGGTCTATACTATGAATAATTTTAGCATTTGACATGCAAAAGTGACCAAAACGTGGTACAAATCAGATAAGAAACATTCAATTTTCGGTTTTCATTTTTATGAATCCGTTGTATATTTTAAGCTACATGGGCTGGATTCTAGAATACCTTCCACACTTGAAATGGCAATTTTCTTATTGCAATGTTTTCTTTTAGCTAAAATATGATGAAGAATTATGAAATTCGGGCGCGGAAGCAAATATTTATATGATTTTTTACAAAAATAAAGTCAGATTTTACCTATTCTTGAAATGGATATTTTTGTTAAAACATTCATAATCATGCTTTGGGATCTATACTATGGATGGTTTTAAGCATTGGACATAAAAATGTGACCAAAACGTGGTACCAATCAGATAATAAACATTCAATTTTCGGGTGTCATTTTAATGAATACGTTGTATATTGTAAGCTACATGGGCTGAATTCTAAAATACCTACCACACTTGAAATGGCAATTTTCTTGTTGCAATGTTTTCTTTTAGCTAAAATATGATGAAGAATTATAAAATTCGGGCGTGGAAGTAAATATTTAAATGATTATTTACAAAAATAAAGTCACATTCTACCAATTCTTGATGAATACGTTGTATATTGTAAGCTATATGGGCTAGATACTAGAATACCTACCACACTTGAAATAGAAATTTTCTTGTTGCAATGTTATCTTTTAGCTAAAATTTAATGAAGAATTATAAAATTTGAGCGCGGAAGCAAATATTTATATGATATTTTACAAAAATAAAGTCAGATTTTACCATTTCTTGAAATGGATATTTTGGTTAAAACATTCATATTCATGCTTTAGGGACTATACTATGGATAATTTTAGCATTTGACATGCAAAAGTGACCAAAACGTGGTACAAATCAGATAAGAAACATTCAATTTTCGGTTTTCATTTTTATGAATCCGTTGTATATTTTAAGCTACATAGGCTGGATTCTAGAATACCTACCACACTTGAAATGGCAATTTTCTTATGGCAATGTTTTCTTTTAGCTAAAATATGATGAAGAATTATGAAATTCGGGCGCAGAAGCAAATATTTATATGATTTTTTACAAAAATAAAGTCAGATTTTACCTATTCTTGAAATGGATATTTTTGTTAAAACATTCATAATCATGCTTTGGGATCTATACTATGGATGGTTTTAAGCATTGGACATGAAAAAGTGACAAAAACGAGGTACCAATCAGATAATAAACATTCAATTTTCGGGTGTCATTTTAATGAATACGTTGTATATTGTAAGCTACATGGGCTGAATTCTAAAATACCTACCACACTTAAAATGGCAATTTTCTTGTTGCAATGTTTTCTTTTAGCTAAAATATGATGAAGAATTATAAAATTCGGGCGTGGAAGTAAATATTTAAATGATTTTTTACAAAAATAAAGTCACATTCTACCAATTCTTGACGAATACGTTTTATATTGTAAGCTATATGGGCTAGATACTAGAATACCTACCACACTTGAAATAGAAATTTTCTTGTTGCAATGTTATCTTTTAGCTAAAATTTAATGAAGAATTATAAAATTTGAGCGCGGAAGAAAATATTTATATGATATTTTACAAAAATAAAGTCAGATTTTACCATTTCTTGAAATTGATATTTTTGTTAAAACATTCATATTCATGCTTTAGGATCTACACTATAAATGGTTTGAAGCATTGGAGATGCAAAAGTGACCAAAACGTGGTACCAATCAGGTAATAAACATACAATTTTCTGGTGTTAATTTAATGAATACGTTGTATATTGTAAGCTACATGTGCTGGATTCTAGAATACCTGCCACACTTGAAATAGCAATTTTCTTGTTGCAATAAATCCTTTTAGCTAAAATATGATGAAGTAATATAAAATTCAGGCGCGAAAGCAAATATTTATATGATTTTTTACAAAAATAAAGTCAGATTTTACATATTCTTGATGAATACGTTGTATATTGTAAGCTACATGGGCTGGATTCTAGAATACCTACCACACTTGAAATAGCAATTTTCTTGTTGCAATGTTTTCTTTTAGCTAAATTATGATGAAGAATTAAAAAATTCGGGCACGGAAGCAAATATTTATATGATTTTTTACAAAAATAAAGTCAGATTTTACCTATTCTTGATGTATACGTTGTATATTGTAAGCTACATGTGCTGGATTCTAGAACACCTACCACACTTGAAATAGCAATTTTCTTGTTGCAATGAATTTTTTTAGCTAAAATATGATGAAGTAATATAAAATTCAGGTGCGAAAGCAAATATTTATATGATTTTTTACAAAAATAAAGTCAGATTTTACCTATTCTTGATGAATACGTTGTATATTGTAAGCTACATGGGCTGGATTCCAGAATACCTACCACACTTGAAATAGCAATTTTCTTGTTGCAATGTTTTCTTTTAGCTAAAATATGATGAAGAATTATAAAATTCGGGTGCGGAAGCAAATATTTACATGATTTTTTAGAAAAATAAAGTCAGATTTTACCTATTCTTGATGTATACGTTGTATATTGTAAGCTACATGTGCTGGATTCTAGAACACCTACCACACTTGAAATAGCAATTTTCTTTTTGGAATGTTTATTTGTAGCTAAACTATCATTAAGAATTATAAAATTCGGGCGCGGAAGCAAATGTTTATATGATATTATACAAAAATAAAGTCAGATTTTACCTATTCTTGAAGAATACGTTGTATATTGTAAGCTACATGGGCTGAATTCTATAATACGTACCACACTTGAAATAGCAATTTTTTTGTTGCAATGTTTTTTTTAGCTAAATTATGATGAAGAATTATGAAATTCGGGTACGGAAGCAAATATTTATATTTTCTTTTACAAAAATATAGTCAGATTTTACCTATTCTTGATGAATACGTTGTACATTGTAAGCTACATGTACTGGATTCTAAAACACTTGAAATAGCAATTTTCTTGTTGCAATGTTTTTTTAGCGAAAATATGATGAAGAATTATAAAATTCAAGCGCAAAAGCAAATATTTATATGATTTTTTGCAAAAATAAAGTCAGATTTTACCTATTCTTGATGAATACGTTGTTTATTGTAAACTACATGGGCTAAATTCTAGAATACCTACCACACTTGAAATAGCGATTTTCTTGTTGTATTGTTTTCTTTTAGCTAAAAGTTAATAAAGATATATGAAATTCGGGCGCGGAAGCAAATATTTATATGATTTTTTACAAAAATAAAGTCAGATTTTACCTTTTCTTGAAATAGAAATTTTTGTTAAAACATTCATATTCATGCTTTAGGATTTATACTATAGATAATTTTAGCATTAGACATGCAAAAGTGACCAAAATGTGGTACCAATCAGATAATAAACATTCAATTTTCGGGTGTCATTTTAATGAATACGTTGTATAATGTAAGCTACATGGGCTGGATTCTAGAATACCTACCACACTTGAAACAGCAATTTTCTTGTTGCAATGTTTTCTTTTAGCTAATATATAATTCATAATTATAAAATTCAGGCGCGGAAGCTAATATTAATATGATTTTTTACAAATATAAATTCAGATTTTAACTTTTCTTGATGAATATCTTGTATATTATAAGGTATATGGGCTGGATTCTAGAATACCTACCACAGTTGAAATAGCAATTTTCTTGTTGCAGTGTTTTCTTTTAGCTAAAACATGATGAAGAATTATAAAATTTGGGCGCGGAAGCAAATATTTATTTGATTTTTTACAAAAATTAAGTCAGATTTTACCTATTCTTGAAATGGATATTTTTGTTAAAACATTCATATTCATGCTTTAGGACCTACACTATGGATAATTTTAGCAATAGACAAGCAAAAGTAACCAAAATGTGATACCAATCAGATAATATACATTTAATTTTCGGGTGTCATTTTAATGAATACGTTGTATAATGTAAGCTACATGTGCTGGATTGTAGAATACCTACCACACTTAAAAAAGCAATTTTCTTGTTGCAATGTTTTTTTTAGCTAAAATATGATAAATAATTATAAAAATCTTGCGCGGAAGCAAATATTTATATGATTTTTTACAAAAATAAATTCAGATTTTACCTACTCTTGATGAATACGTTGTATATATTAAGCTATATGGGCTGGATTGTAGAATACCTACCACACTTGAAAAAGCAATTTTCTTGTTGCAATGTTTTCTTTTAGCTAAAATATGATAAATAATTATAAAAGTCGTGCGCGGAAGCAAATATTTATATGATTTTTTACAAAAATAAAGTCAGATTTTACCTACTCTTGATGAATACTTTGTATATATTAAGCTATATGGGCTGGATCCTAGAATACCTACCACACTTGAAATAGCAATTTTCTTGTTGCAATGTTTTCTTTTAGCTAAAATATGATGAAGAATTATAAAAGTTGGGCGCGGAAGCAAAGTTTTATATGATTTAAAAAAAAATAAAGTCAGATTTTACCTTTTCTTGATGAATAAGTTGTATATTGTAAGCAACATGGGCTGGATTACAGAATACCTATCACACTTGAAATAGCAATTTTCTTGTTGCAATGTTTTCTTTTAGCTAAAATATGATGAAAAATTGTACAATTCGGGTGCGGAAGCAAATATTTACATGATTTTTTACAAAAATAAAGTCAGATTTTACCTATTCTTGATGAATACGTTGTATATTGTAAACTACTTGGATTGTTCGGATGTTTTTACCGTGTGCTCTATATAAAAGTTGTATTTTACTAGTTTCTCTAACTAAAATAGCTTGTGTTCCTTATCATTGTGTGCATCTCGGTACAAGTGATTCAGTGATAATAACCTTTTTATCTTTAACTTCGTTGTGCTCTAAATATTTGTGTTTTTGTACATAAAGTTGATCACCTTCCTACAATATTTTGTCATTCCACTTTGTGCAGAATTTCGCCTGTCTAATTAAATCTAAGTGTCACTGACCTCTCTGTTTGTGTTCTCCCGCGATGAACGATGAGTAAGTGCGCGAAGTGCAAGCGGAAATCTGACAATCTCATTGGGTGTGAAGGTACCTGTAGTCAATGGTTTCATCCAGGGTGTATCTATTTCACTGATGATGAAGGTCGCATCTTAGATAAATCTAAGTCTCTCTTCTTCTGGTGTCCGACTTGCAAAGTGAATTGTATCATAATAGATCGTAGTAAGGATATCGATATCAAGAGTCTTTTCAAAGATATGCATGACAAACTTAGTAGCCTCGAAACATCCATTACTAATCAAGTATTATCCAGCCTAAAAGATGAGATTAGCTCCATTATCTCCTCCAATCTATCCAATCTAAAGTCCGCAATCCAAGAGGATATTAATTCTAAACTGCAAAGTACAAATAGCAACACTCACCCGTCGTCGTCATGCGGTGACATCTCCTTCGCAGCTGCAGCTAAATCCACTCGCAAGCCACCAGTATTGTTGAAACCCAAAGATGCGTCTCAATCATCTTCAGTGACCAAATCAGATCTGTTCAAATCTGCCAACCCTGTTGCCTCAAACATCACAATCAACTCCGTCCGACAGATCAGTAAAGGTGCACTCATCATTAGCTCCGATCAATCCGACAAGCTCAAAGACATCGTAAGTGACAACCTAAAATGCAAGTATGAAGTCAAACAATTACCTGCCCTACATCCAAGGATACGTATTTCTGGTATGTCTGAGTCCTTCACCAAAGAGACCTTCGCGGACCATCTTTTCCACCAAAATAAGTCCTTATTTATGTCTGGTTACACATGTGATGTACTTGATGTTAGTCCTACAACTTATTACTTAAGGCTCAGAAAATATTTATTGGCTTTGACATGTGTGCTATCTATGATGCTATCGAAGTACGCATGTGTTTCAAATGTTGTGGTTTTCATCACACATCTAAACAATGTGTCAAATCTGACCAAGTTTGTGGTAAATGCACTGGCAACCATGAGGCCAAAGACTGTCCATCCAAGGAATCCAAGTGTATCAACTGTATTAAATTTAATGAAATCCATGAAACCAAACTCGATATATCTCATGATGTATGGGATAAAAATTGCCAAACATACATTGATATTCTGAAACGTTTTAAAGCCAATATTGTTGGACCACAATAGCAATCACCCATCACTTCAAGTTCCCCAAACCCCCAGCGCCGACTTACCATTTTCTACCAGAATATCCAAGGTCTCAACTCCAAACTGGGTCATCTGCAGTCCACTCATTCATCAATCGACTACGATGTCATCGCACTCACTGAAACATGGCTCACCGGCAATGTTTACAACGCCGAACTTGGTTCAGACTCGTTCAGTGTGTACAGGTGCGACCGAGATTTCACTGCATGCCGTCTTACTAGGGGAGGAGGTGTTCTTTTACTGATCAAAAATCATCTCTCATCCTCTGCAGTTGATCTGACTGATTATACTGACATTTTACCCGTTAACGTTGACATTGTTTGTGCAAAAATACCAACTGTTAATTCTAATCTTTATGTATTTACTGTATATATGCCACCAGCTTCACCTGTGAGTTCATATATTGCGGTTAACGATTTTTTTGAACATCTCCCATTCTTAAATAACAGCAATTTCTTAATTTGTGGTGATTTTAATATCCCTGAATGAACATTAAATTCAGATTCTCCCAAAGTTAATGAACTTAATTTGTTACTGGAATTTTTTAATGCAAGTCAGATCAACAATGTAAGAAACGCTAATAATAGGTTATTAGATTTAGTTATTTGTAACAGTCAGTGTAATGTCTCACGGGCTACTGATCTGGTCTTTGATATAGACTATCCCCTTCATCACCCTGCACTTACTATCACTCTAGATCTCAACTTTGCACATTACCCGAATCCTAAGACTTTACCATCTGTTAAATATGATTTTAAAAAAGCAAATTTTGTGAAACTGTATGAACTTATTGGTAATTATAATTGGAATTGTCTTGAGGAATTTTCTGACGTTAATCTTGCCTGTGAGTTTTTGTATTCTAAATTATATTCTTTTATAGACTTATGTGTTCCCACTAAAATTACCAATGGTAGCAACTACCCACCCTGGTTTAATAAGACTATCATTCGGAAACTCAAGGCTAAGATTCGCGCAAGAAAGTTATTGAATCGGTTTCCACATAATCAGTCGTATATTACTAAATTTAAATTATTAATATCTGAAGTAAAATCTCTCATAAAAAATCAAACGCTGACTATGTGAAATCCAGTGAAAACGCAATTAAGTCGGATCCTAAAAAATTTTGGAATTATATCAACTCTAAGAAAAAAATATCTAGCTACTCGAACTCTTTCGTCTATAACAACACCATTTCATCTAAACCTAATGATATATCTAATGCTTTTGCTTCCTTTTTTCAATCTACTTATCTTCTTTCCTCTTCCCCTACTACTACTTCTTCAACTTCATTTTCATCCTCATCTCTGCCATACCCTCCCATCTGTCTTGATTATATAAGCATTCGTGAAATTGAATCATCCATTAAGTCTCTTAAATCTTCTCTCTCTTGTGGCCCTGACCTCATTCCCAGCCTGTTGATCAAAGACTGTGCTCATCCTCTATCCAAAGCTCTTTACTTCATCTTCAACCTATCCCTCAAAACGAATACTTTCCCCAATATCTGGAAAATGACTCGTATAACTCCCATCCTAAAATCTGGTGACGCTTCGGCAGTATGTAATTACCGTCCTATAGCCATACTGTCCAGTTTTAGCAAAGTTTTTGAGAAGGTGATATATAACAATATTTATCCCGCAGTAAGACATCTCATCTCGTCTTGTCAACATGGCTTCATTGGTAAGCGTTCCACAATTACTAATCTGATGTTTTTCACGCAGAAAGTTTCCTCCATTCTTGATTCCTGTGGTCAAGTAGATTGTATATACACCGACTTCTCTAAAGCCTTTGACAGACTGGATCACAACATCTTAACCAGTAAACTTGAATCTTTTTCTTTTTCCTTCTCCTTAATTAAACTAATATCTTCCTACCTTCATGGACGTGAGTTATTTGTCAACTTTCATGGTTCCAACTCTCTCAGTTATTTTGCCACGTCTGGCGTTCCCCAAGGCTCATATCTCGGTCCTTTACTTTTCCTTCTTTTCATAAATGACATCTCAAATTCCTTACATTGTCTTAAATTACTCTTTGCGGATGATCTCAAAATTTTCCATTCCATCTCGACCATTAGTGATTGCCTTCTTCTTCAACAAGACTTGGACAAATTATCATCTTGGTGCACTAATAATAAACTTCATCTTAACCTAAGTAAATGTTCAGTTATGTCCTTTTTTAGGAAAATGTCGCCAATTAAATTCGAATACACAATTAATGATGTTACTCTGTCCCGCCCTAAAACTATCATGGATCTTGGTGTGAAATTTGATCCTAAACTTAGCTTCACGGACCACATTCGTGATATCCGTAACTCTGCAGCTCGTATGTTGGGTTTCGTGATTAGAAACACTAAGGATTTTCATAATATGTCAGCAATTTTAGTTCTCTATTATGCCTATGTCCGCTCTAAACTAGAGTATTGCAACATTATCTGGAACCCAATCTATGAAGTAGACCAAAATCTTCTGGAATCTCTTCAAAAAAAATTTCTAAAATATTTATATTTCAAACTTCATCTTATCTACCCCAACCGAAATCTTCCTTATCCTAATCTATGCCATATGTTTAATATTAAAAGCCTCTTCCAACGCCGTGAGAACTTCGCCATTATTCACCTCTATAACCTTATTAACAATCGCATTGATGACCCCAATTGCCTGTCTTTCCTTAATTTTCATGTCCGTGCTATCTCCACTCGATCATCATTCGTTTTCTATATTCCACTCTGTTGCACCAATCTTCTCATCTCATCTCCTTTCTATCGCATGTGTGCCTTATAAAATACTAAATTTTCTAGCTTAGATATTTTCTTCTTAAATTTTAAGTCACTTTTAAAATTACTCAACAAGACTTAATTGTTTTTCTATTCTCTGTCAGTTTAATATTTTTTTTATATATTTACTATGTGCTAATGTTCCTATTGCTATCCTCTATTGGGCTTGTCCTGTTAGGATAGTTGTAAATTAAATAATTAAATAAATAAATAAACTACATGGGCTGGATTCTAGAATACCTACAACACTTGAAATAGCAATTTTCTTGTTGCAATGCTTTCTTTTACCTAAAGTATGATGAAGAATGATAAAATTCGGGCGCGCAAGCAAATATTTAAATGAATGTTTACAAAAATAAAGTCAGATTTTACCTATTCTTGATGAATACGTTGTATATTGTAAGCTACATGGGCTGGATTCTAGAATACCTACCACACTTAAAATAGCAATTTTCTTGTTGCAATGCTTTCTTTTAGCTAAAATATGATGAAGAATTATAAAATTCGGGCGCGCAAGCAAATATTTAAATGATTTTTTACAAAAATAAAGTCAGATTTTACCTATTCTTGATGAATACGTT
Source organism: Stenolophus ochropezus (assembly GCA_035578165.1). Classification (NCBI taxonomy): domain Eukaryota; kingdom Metazoa; phylum Arthropoda; class Insecta; order Coleoptera; family Carabidae; genus Stenolophus; species Stenolophus ochropezus. The sequence continues at coordinate 132,302 of JAQOWZ010000084.1, read as the reverse complement.
GTATAATGTAAGCTACATGGGCTGGATTGTAGAATAACTACCACATTTGAAATAGCAATTATCTTGTTGCAATGAATTTTTTTAGCTAAAATATGATGAAGTAATATAAAATTCAGGCGCGAAAGCAAATATTTATATGATTTTTTACAAAAATAAAGTCAGATTTTACCTTTTCTTGATGAATACGTTGTTTATTGTAAGCTACATGGGCTGGATTCTAGAAAACCTACCACACTTGAAATAGCAATTTTCTTGTTGCAATATTTTCTTATAGCTAAAATATGATGAAGAAATATAAAATTCGGTTGCGGAAGCAAATTTTTTTTTTTTTTAAATATTTTGAGGTACTTCGACATCGTGGTCACTAGTACCTCGGTACATTAGGTTTACATTACATATTTTATATATATTACAGTTTGTTTATTATATCAATGTCTGTAAGGTATTGTATGATATTTTTTTGGGCGTTTTGATCATATGAAAGCGCGTCTTTGATGTTTTGGGGTATGTTATGTTTTTGACTTTGGGGGTGGAATTTACGGCACTCGGTTATAATGTGGTTCACGCTTATTGGTACACTGCACATTTCACAGTTGGGTGGGTCGTTTTTCTGCATATGGTGTCCGTGAGTGAGAAATGTGAGGCCTATTCGAAGTCTAGTGAGTGTAGTTTGGTATTTTCTGTTGTCTGGTGCTGTCCATGTCCTGGTGTCTTCTTTTATAGTTCTTAGTTTGTTGTTTGTTGTGTTAGCCCATTCGATTTGCCATTATCTTTTTATTGTTATTTTCGCTTGTGCTTTTAAGTCGTATGTTGGTATTGTTGTGTTTACTATGTAGTTGTGGAAGGTGGCGTCTTTTGCTGCTTTATCAGCTTTTTCGTTGCCTTTAATGCCTTGGTGTGATGGAACCCACATAATGTGGATTTCTTTGTTGTGTTCGGTAGTAGCTTTGTTGATATTGTCATGTATTTGTTGAACCACGGTATTCTTGTTGAATGTATTTTGGATACTTTGAACAGCACTAAGTGAGTCTGTACAGATAATGATCTTGTTTTCATTTATGTTGTTCTGTATGATGTACTTCGTGGCTTGTTCCAAGGCGTATATTTCGGCAGTAAAAACACTACATTCGTCTGGCAATCGGTAGTTGTCGGTGAAGCCGTTTGTGGTTATATAGCAGCTTATGCCACTATATATTATTATTTATAAATAAATAATTTTATATGTAATAAATATAATTTATAAATGGATTTTGGCAGAAGGGTCTAAACTTGTTTGAGCTAGTTGTTACTTGTTATTGAATAGTTACGATATGTTATTTTTTATTGGTATAACAACCTTCACAACAAACAAGATTTTTCTTGTCGCAAGCCGACTTGAACCCTTCATCAAAACAAACCAAGCCGACTTGCTACAATTACCCCTCCCCAAAAAAATGCATATATTTCAAAATATGAATACATTAAATAACAATAATTTTTAAATTAATTAATATACAAAATGTTGATATAAATATATAAAAGTAACATAAATTAACTCTATTAGATCCTTCCGTTGTCTTCACTACCTGTTCGCTGATAATTCTCGAAGTTCTGAAAATATAGCTGGTGCAGTTGCATAGTAATATATATGACTTTGTGTTTTTTGTAGAGTAAAAAGAACAAAAATAGTATTAGTAGGCTGGTTTTAATCTGTCAATGGAAATGTTTTCATACTTGCCATTTATGTCAATGGTAAAAAATTTTGGAAAACGTTTGATAACTTTATAAGGTCCATCATAATTTTGTTGTAGTGGTCTTTTAATAGCGTCATGTCTTATGAAGATATGTGAACAAGAGAATAAATTTGGATGGATAAAAGTTTTAGTATTTTGGTTTTTTGGAGGCCTAGCTTTAAGATATTGAAAATGTCTTTTTAATTTTTTAAGGAAAAATGATAAGTCTACAGTAGAATCCGGTTTTGAGTCAAATTCTCCAGGAAGACGTAGACGTGTTCCATAGACTAACTCATCCGAACTACATTGAATGCTTTCTTTGAATGAGGTTCTAATACCTAATAAAACCAAAGGTAAATTTTCTACCCAATTATCAGGATAAGAACAGGCTTTCAATGAAGTTTTGAGTTGTCTGTGAAAACGTTCTATAATTCCATTTGACTCAGGATGATAAGATGTAGTTCTGATATGTTTAGTTCCCAAAACTGATAACAATTCTAGAAAAAAATGAGATCCAAATTGTGCACCACGATCGGTAGTAATTGATGACGGTACACCGAATCTTGCTACCCAATTTTCTATAAAAGATCTTGCTATTGTATCTACCTTGGTATTTTGAAGTGGAATTGCCTCTGGCCATCGGGTATATCTGTCAATGCAAGTCAATATGTGAGTATAGCCCGAGGACCAAGGCAAGGGGCCTACTATATCAAGGTGTACCATGTCAAAACGTTTTTGAGGTACAATAGAATTACCTATCTCTGCCTTAGAATGCCTAATAACTTTACAACATTGACATTTCAAACATGATTTAGTCCAATCTTTGATATCCACATTCATATTTTCCCAAACGAAACGAGAAGAAATTAATTTCTTTGTAGCATTAATTCCTGGATGTGAGAGGGAATGTAACTTATTAAAAATATCTTTTCTAAAAGGAAGTGGAATGTAAGGTCTTGCTGTTCCAGTAGTAACGTCACAAGTAAGAGTCAATTGATTGTCTGCCAACGGAATTTCTTTGAATGAGAGAGATGTGTTTTTGTTTTTAAAAAAATTAATAGTGTCACTATCTGACTTTTGAAATTTAGCAATTTCATTGTAATCAATGATATCTGAATGGTTTAACGTATTAATAGAAATTCGTGATAACGCATCTGCAACCGTATTCTCCGAACCAGGTATATGTCTAATGTCATTAGTAAATTGTAATATGTAGTCCAGGTGACGTATTTCACGAGGGGAGTAAGTGTCTGAATTTTTATGTAAAGAATATGTCAATGCTTTATGATCTGTCAGAATGAAAAATTCACGTCCTTCTACAAAATATCGAAATTTTTTAATTGCCAAATACACCGCTAAAAGTTCTCTTCCAAACGTACTATAACGACAAGCTGCAGGTTGGAAACATGTTGAATAAAAAGCTATTGGATGCCAAGAGTTATCATAAAATTGCTGCAGTACAGCTCCTACCCCAGTATCCGAAGCATCGACCATAATACTAGTTTCCACATTATTTCGTGGGACTGTCAATGTAGTAAAATTAATCAGAGCGTTTTTGACATTTGAAAAAGCTTGATATTGTAATTCTGTCAAAACAATTTCTTTCGTACTCTTCGAATGATTATCAATTAATTGAGTTAAAGGTTTTGATATAATAGAACAATGAGGAATAAATCTATGATAAAAATTGACCATCCCTAAAAATTCACGTAAAGCCTTTTGTGTTTTAGGAGGAGGAAAATTTTTAACAGCGTTAACTTTATCTTCTAAAGGTTCAATTTTGTTATTTGAAATACGATGGCCTAAAAATTCAATCTTATCACATCCAAATTTGCATTTATTAATATTTACTAATACTCCATAATCTTCTAAACGTTTAAAAATAATACTTAAATGTTTTTTATGGGATTCTACATTATTACTTGCAATTAATATATCATCAATATAAGCAAAACAGAAATCAAAACCTTTAATTACCTCATTAATAAATCTTTGAAAAGTTTGCGCACTGTTTCGTAAACCAAAAGGCATAACAACATATTCGAATAGTCCGAAAGGAGTTGTAATAGCAGTTTTAGCAATTGAGTCTGGTTCCATAGGTATTTGATGATATGCCTTAACAAGGTCAATTTTAGAAAATATTTCACAATTTTGTAAATTATTTATAAAATCTTGGATATGAGGAAGAGGGTACCTGTCAGGAACAGTAATGTTGTTAAGAGCTCTAAAATCACCACAAGGACGCCATTCACCTGGTTCCTTTTTCGGAACCATATGAAGGGGTGAAGACCAATTACTATTAGATGCCCGAATAATACCCATCTTCAGCATTTTATTAAATTCAGTTTGAGCTGCATTTAACCGATCTGGAGCCAATCTCCTTGGTTTAGCAAAAATTGGTAAACCATTTGTTATAATCGAATGCTTTACGTTATGTTTAATTTTACGATGAATATTGAATTCACTAGTTAAAGATGGAAATTTAGATAAAATTTGTTTAAAAGGACAAAAATTAACATTATTCGAAAAAATATTATTTATTTGACTATTAAAAAATGATAAATTTGCATCTATTAAACGTTTGTGTCTTTGATCAACCAATAAATTATAGTAACTTAAAAAATCTGCCCCCAAAATAGAATACTGAACATTAGCAATTATAAAATTCCAACTAAAAATTTTATTAAGATTAATGTCTATATTAATTTTGATAGAACCAAATGTTGCAATTTGAGTGTTATTAACTGCTTGCAAAAGAAAAGGTTGTTTAATATATTGTTGTGTAGGATTTGGTGTAATGATACTAACCTCTGCACCAGTGTCAACAAGAAATCGATGACCAGAGAACCTGTCTTCAACGAACAGTAAGTGAGGAGAAAAGGAAGGTCTATTTCTGGAAAGAAGAGGCAAACTATTAATAACTTCAAAATTTTGAGAATCAAAATTTTGACAAACGGTATGCGATCTAGAGGTAGAAGTCCAATTGCAAGGAGGTACACACTTCTTGGCTTTCGTCCCGTAGTGGAAATGATACCAACAGGAATCAGAAGAAATATCTCCATTTGATGCAGTAGAAATATTCTTCTTTGGAGACAAGTTTGTGAGTAAACGTTTTATTTCCAACATCTCTTGTTTTAAATTTCGTATTTCGTCAGATCTCACATTCTCAGTGAATAAATGACATGACGATAAATTTAATATTTTATCAGCCATTTCCGCTTTTTCTTCCAAACTGCTTGATTGTGCAGTAACAAGTGAAGTTCGAATATTAAGTGGCAATTTTTGTAAAAATAATTCTTCTAATAGAGTAGGATCCATAACTTTATTTCCTAATAATTGCTTAATATATCTTAGCAATTGGGTGGGTTTTCTTCCTCCTAATTCAAGTTTCGAAAATAATATATTAAATCTTTCTTCTTCAGAAATTGTAAATCGTTTAATAATTTCACATTTAACTGTAGTATACGGGTTTTGCGACGGACGATTAATTATCAAGTCTCGAATTTCTAGTGCTTGTTCCGGTTTCAAATTATTAATTAATTTAAGATATCTACTTATTTCTGATGTTATTCTGTGACTGTCAAACTCTGCTTCCACTTGCACAAACCAAAGTTCAGGATCATCGGGGTAGAAATCGGGTAACTTGAACGAGGAAGAAACAGCAGCAACTAATGGTGGTGCAGGAATAGAAACTTCATCTTGACCAAAATTCTCCATAGGCACAAACACAAATTCTCACACTTAGGGGTCACCAATTTATAGCAGCTTATGCCACTATATATTATTATTTATAAATAAATAATTTTATATGTAATAAATATAATTTATAAATGGATTTTGGCAGAAGGGTCTAAACTTGTTTGAGCTAGTTGTTACTTGTTATTGAATAGTTACGATATGTTATTTTTTATTGGTATAACAACCTTCACAACAAACAAGATTTTTCTTGTCGCAAGCCGACTTGAACCCTTCATCAAAACAAACCAAGCCGACTTGCTACAGTTACACTTGCACCTGTTTTGTTGTTTAATTTTGATCCATCTGTGTAGATGTACAATGAATTTGTGTGTTTTTCTTTGAGAGTGTTAAAATTATTTCGATAGAGATCAGGTGGAGTTTGGTCTTTCTGGAGTATTAGGAGGTCAAGGATATATTTGGGTTGTTTGTTTGTCCATGGTGGTTGTTTGTGGTGGGATTTTGTTTGTACTAAAGGAATGTTAATTTGGTTTGAGTGTATGTAATTGTGTATGTTTAAGAGAAGGGGAGTATCTGTTTTTATAGTGCCATTGGGGTGGAATATGTTTTTCTGTGTTGGGTTGTCGGGATTTCTAGCTATTTTTAATGTGTAATTTAAAGTTAATGTCTGTCTTCTATATTCTAGAGATTGTTCTCCTGCTTCTATGAGGATACTCTTAATTGGGCTCGACCTGAAGGCTCCAGTGGCTAATCTTAGGGCTGAATTGTGAATTGTGTCTATTATTTTTAATTTTGTCTGACTTGCGGTGGAATATACAATGCATGCGTAGTCTATCTTTGATCTTATGAGTGTGCGATATACATTTAGTGTAGTGTCTCTGTGTGCTCCCCAGTTTGTGTTGTTGATTGCTTTAATTATATTCAATCTCTGTATGCACTCCTTTTTAAGGTTTTGTAAGTGTGGTGTCCAGCTTAATTTGTTGCCGAAGATAACACCGAGGATTTTTTTTGTGTTTGTGTATTTAATGTTGCTATTTTTTAGTATAAGGTGTTCATGTGGTTTCCGTTTTTAAAGCAAATATTTATATGATTTTTTACAAAAATAAAGTCAGATTTTACGTATTCTTGAAATGGATTTTTTTGTTAAAACATTTATATTCATGCTTTAGGATCTATACTATGGATAATTTTAGCATTGGACATGCATAAGTGACCAAAGCGTGGTACCAATAAGATAATATACATTCAATTTTCGGGTGTAATTTTAATGAATACGTCGTATATTGTAAGCTACATGGGCTGGATTCGAGAATACCTACCACACTTGAAATAGCAATTTTCTTGTTGCAATGTTTTCCTTTAACTAAAATATGATGAAAAATTAAAAATTCGGGCGCGGAACAAATATTTATATGATTTTTTACAAAAATAAAGTCAGATTTTACCTATTCTTGATGAATACGTTGTATATTGTTAGATACATGGGCTGGATTCTAGAATACCTACCACACTTGAAATAGCAACTTTCTTGTAGCAATGTATTCTTTTAGCTAAAATATGATGAAGAATTATAAAATTCGGGCGCGGAAGCAAATATTTAAATGATTTTTTTACAAAAATAACGTTAGATTTTACCTATTCTTGATGAATACGTTGTATATTGTAAGCTACATGCGCTGGATTTTAGAATACCTACCACACTTGAATTATCAATTTACTTCTTGCAATGTTTTCTCTTAGCTAAAATATGATGAAGAATTATAAAATTCGGGCGCGGAAGCAAATATTTATATGATTTTTTACAAAAATAAAGTCAGCTTTTACCTGTTCTTAATGAATACGTTGTATATTGTAAGCTACATGGGCTGGATTCTAGAATACCTACCACATTTGAAATAGCAATTTTCTTGTTGCAATGTTTTCTTTTAGCTAAAATATGATGAAGAATTGTAAAATTCGAGCGCGGGAGCAAATATTTATATGATTTTTTACAAAAATAAAGTCAGATTTTACCTATTCTTGATGAATACGTTGTATATTGTAAGCTACATGGGTTGGATTCTAGAATACTTACCACACCTGAAATAGCAATTTTCTTGTTGCAATGTTTTGTTTTAGCTAAAATATAATGAAGAATTATAAAATTCGGGCGCGGAAGCAAATATGTATATGATTTTTTACAAAAATAAAGTCAGATTTTACCGTTCGCGGAAGAAAATATGTATATGATGCAAAAGTGATCAAAACAAAATTTTTCTGTTACATTTTTGATTAGCAGCGGCGGGATTCGAAATAATCCAGTAGCCAGGCTCATATAGCCACACTTCTTGATAGTAAATTAATTTTTTTTTGTAGAACAAAATGTCAAATCACTCTATTACTTTTAGTGGGAAAGAGCACGAATCTCTGGATCGTTTTTTAAGTAATTTAGAAGGTTATAAAATAATTACTAACTGTACAGATGAGGAGTTAGTAAACATTGGTTTTATGTTCTGTGTAGGAAAAGCAAAATGTATGATAAAGTCATATTTAAAATTTATAAACGGCGATTGGCAAAAGTTTAAAGAAATTTTGGAGTTTGCCAGTCAAGATAAATTATTTTCAAAATTTGTTGCGTATGAAAGAACAGAGCAGATAGATACATATGAAAGAGAAAAATTTAAAAATGAGATTGAATGTGATAAATGTACGTGTGAATGTGAAAGAAACGGTCAGTTTGGAAGTAGTAATGCGATGAGTATAAATTGTACAGAAATAAAACCGGAAAAAATATTTAATAATAGTATTAAAGATGATTTAGATGTGTCATTGTCAGCCGATGGATTCATAGGTGCAGAGTTTTTAAATGTGTTAACCGCTGTAATTGATAGTTCTCATGTTAGGAATCAAGGAACTGAATGTATGAAAGAAGATGATTATATAGAGGATTCGTCAGTTTCTTCTATATTATCAAGGCATCACATTAAGTGTCAAGGAACTGGAAGTCTGGATAGGGGAGACAGAAGAATAGAAAAAAAAGAGAACACGGTTCTAAAGAGTTATAGGGAAGACTCGTCAGTTTCTTCACCTAAAGCTCAAGAAAAAAGTACCGACAGTTTTATGCCGAAAGTTGATCCGAGGGAGGTGGATGACATACTTGTTCACTGTGATACCGACGAGAAGCAAGTGTTTGAGAAAGAGACAGATGCGAAAACAGACAATGACAATAGTCGAGAAACTATAGATGTAGCCAAAGAACGGAATGTAGAAATCCCTTCCCAAACTGACAACGAAAGTCCATTACACAAGAAAATACAGGTAAGTAAGGTAAATATAAAAATGCACGTATATTTTGATTGTAGACAGATGGACAAAGAGTTGTCAAACGGAGCGACTGGCAACGAACGTGTGACGTCGGCACAAGTTTCGAAAATCGCTGAAGTAAAAGAGGCCCACCTACACAAGAAAAGGGCGAAGAAAAGATAAATAAGAGCAGCAGATAGGACAGCAAAAAGTACAAAAGTGAGAAAAAAACGAAAGATACAGTTCACAATTTCTGATCAAGCGCGAACGCAAATATTTCACTGGATACGTCGAAAGGCAAGGATAAAACGGTCTAACAGAAAAAGACAGCACCAAGTTAATTTAGGTAAGAAAGCAAAATTTAAATTATTTAAAGAAAAGTTGGATAGATTTAGAACGTCAAATAGAACTAAAATAAAGAAATATTTTGATATTAATAAAAAATTTAAAAGAAATAACTTCAGAAATAAGTTAAATGACAATTATTTTATAGAGCAAATTATTTTAAAATATCTGCTCTTTAAGCAAAGAAAAAGAAATAAAAATGAATAATTCTGTGTGACGTTATCAGTGCTAAAATGTTAAATTTTATTTTCATTACAGTTGTTTGTGATTGTTATTTTTCTAAAAATTATATATTGTTTATTTTTGTTGCCAAAATTGTAATTGTTTATTTTTCAAAATTGTTCAGTTGCACTGATTGTTGAATTGGAATTGATTTTTTGGAAATTGGAATATGGGTTGAAAATTGAATTTGATTTTTACTTTTATTAGTAAAGTTTAGATTTTTGTTTTTTGGATGCCAAAGCCATATATTGTTCTTAAGGCTTAGGAAATTGGCGCTCCTATCCGTTGGTAGCCAACCAATGTTATACAGCATACTGCAAGACCGTATAAAAATTTAAATTGTGATGTGTAACCTTGGTGATGGAAATGGGTAATCAGGTCATTTAGATGTATGTACCCAGGAAAATTGACACACCTGCCCATGATAGTCAATCTATGTCTTAGGCTGGGATAAACATATAAAAGATTGACATATAGAAAAAAAAACTAAGGCTTAGGGTAATTATAGGACATAAAAAAATTCAGAATTATGATTTTTATGAACATTTTGGATTTAGCAAAGTGTATATTCCCGTTTAATATATCAGGCAAGGAAAATGATTCAGTTTATCTCACTTCTTTGATTAGACAAATTACTGCTGGAAGTTTGTTATATTAAAGCAGATATGAGACCAATACACATGATGCTGCTTGCTGTAGACTGAGTTGACAGGTCAACAGGAGGTGCTGCAGAGGAAAATAGATTCATCCCGACGAGCCGAGAGCAAGAACCCAGCCTATTGTGAAGATCGTGTAGGAAACCGATCAAGGTGGGATGCCGAAGACGGTAGTCGTCCTGGGGAGCGAATGAAAAGAAGATACTGCACATCTCGGACCATCAATCGAGAGACAGCAAACTTGATAACATGTACGTCGGCTAAGTTGAAGCTAGAGCATATACAGACTTCCGCAGCTAGGGTGATTTGAGCCAATTTCTTTTAGAAATAGGGCCCAATTAAGGGGAAGGAGTGTGATAAATGTGAAATTTGAGAATTGTTGTTTTGAATATCCGTAGGATAGGAAAAATTGAAAGAAATTATTAGTAATGACTTAGTAATTAAAAGCCTATTTTCGTTACTGATATTTATAACAACAGTTTACTTTCTAATTACTGATCGTACATAAACGCGGCCAAATATCTAAAATCATTCATTCGATACTTGAAGATGATTCAATAGTTGAAGATCAGTCAATCATTTAGAGTAAGTTATGTTTACGTAAAATTAGCTTGTAAGTATTATTATATTTTTAAGTATTCTGTTTTGTTCTTTTATATAATATTTATTTATTTTAATAATAATTTTATTTGTTTAATTCATTACTGAGTTCTAGTTTTTGCTTTCCCAACCTTCCCGTTACTTATATTATTCAAAATTTGCTTTTGGTTATTTCCACAAATAAATAAACTGGTGGCAGAAATAAAATCTACCCCCTCTCGGCGTAACAAGTATTAAAATTTTATTATCCTTTTTTTGGTTAAATTAATATATTTTATCATCAACTTTTCTGTTACACTTGAAATAGCAATGTTTTCTTTTAGCTAAAATATGATGAAGAATTAAAAAATTCGGGCGCGGAAGCAAATATTTATATGAATTTTTACAAAAATAAAGTCAGATTTTACCTATTCTTGAAATGGATATTTTTGTTAAAACATTCATATTCATTCTTTAGGATCTATACTATGGATAATTTTAGCATTGGACATGCAAAAGTGACCAAAAGGTGGTACTCCTCCGATAATAAACATTCAATTTTCGTGTGTCATTTTAATGAATACGTTGTTTATTGTAAGCTACATGGTCTGGATTCTAGATTACCTACTACACTTGAAATAGCAATTATAAAATTCAAGCGCGGATACAAATATTTAAATATTTTTTTACAAAAATAACGTTAGATTTTACCTATTCTTGATTAATACGTTGTACATTGTAAGCTACATGGGCACTATTCTAGAATACCTACCACATTTGAAATAGCAATTTTCTTGTTGCAATGTTTTCTTTTAGCTAAAATATGATGAAGAATTATAAAATTCGGGCGCGGAAGCAAATATTTATATGATTTTTTTACAAATATTAAGTCAGATTTTACCTATTCTTGATAAATAAATTGTATATTGTAAGCTACTTGGGCTGGATTCTAGAATACCTACCACACTTAAAATAGCAATTTTCTTGTTGCAATGTTTGCTTTTAGATAAAATATGATGAAGAATTATAAAATTCGGGCGCGGAAGCAAATATTTATATGATTTTTTACAAAAATAAAGTCAGTTTTTACCTATTCTTGATGAATACGTTGTATATTGTAAGCTACATGGGCTAGATTCTAGAACACCTACCACACTTGAAACAGCAATTTTCTTGTTGCAATGTTTTCTTTTAGCTAAAATATGATGAAGAATTGTAAAATTCGAGCGCGGAAGCAAATATTTATATTATTTTTTACAAAAATAAAGTCAGTTTTTACCTATTCTTGAAGAATACGTTGTATATTGTAAGCTACATGGGCTGGATTCTAGAATACCTACCACATTTGAAAAACAATTTTCTTGTTGCAATGTTTTCTTTTAGCTAAAATATGATGAAGAATTATAAAATTCGTTCGCGGAAGAAAATATGTATATGATATTTTACAAAAATTAAGTCAGATTTCACCTATTCTTGAAATGGATATTTTTGTTAAAACATTCTTATTCATGCTTTAGGATCTATACTATAGATAATTTTAGCATTGGACATGCAAAAGTGACCAAAACGTAGTACCAATCAGATAATAAACATTCAATTTTCGTGTGTGAGTGTGAAGTTAATATTTAATTGATTTTTTACAAAAATTACGTCAGATTTTACCTATTCTTGATGAATACGTTGTATATTTTAAGCTACATGGGCTGGATACCAGAATACCTAACACACTTGAAATAGCAATTTTCTTGTTGCAATGTTTTCTTTTAGCTAAAATATGATGAAGAATTATAAAATTCGGGCGCGGAAGCAAATATTTATATGATTTTTTACAAAAATAAAGTCAGATTTTACCTATTCTTGATGAATACGTTGTATATTGTAAGCTACATGGGCTGGATTCAAGAACACCTACCACACTTGAAATAGCAATTTTCTTTTTGCAATGTTTTCTTTTAGCTAAAATATGATGACTAATTATAAAATTCGGGCGCGGAAGCAAATATTTATATGATTTTTTACAAAAATAATGTCAGATTTTACTTATTCTTGAAATGGATATTTTTGTTTAAACATTCATATTCATGCTTTAGGATCTATATTATGGATGGTTTTAAGCATTGGACATGCAAAAGTTATCAAAACAAAACTTTTCTGTTACATTTTTGGTTAGCAGCGGCGGGATTCGAAATAATCCAGTAGCCAGGCTCATATAGCCACACTTCTTGATAGTAAATTAATTTTTTTTTTGTAGAACAAAATGTCAAATCACTCTATTACTTTTAGTGGGAAAGAGCACGAATCTCTGGATCGTTTTTTAAGTAATTTAGAAGGATATAAAATAATTACTAACTGTACAGATGAGGAGTTAGTAAATATTGGTTTTATGTTCTGTGTAGGAAAAGCAAAATATATGATAAAGTCATATTTAAAATTTATAAACGGCGATTGGTAAAAGTTTAAAGAAATTTTGGAGTTTGCCAGTCAAGATAAATTATTTTCAAAATTTGTTGCGTATGAAAGAACAGAGCAGATAGATACATATGAAGGAGAAAAATTTAAAAATGAGATTGAATGTGATAAATGTACGTGTGAATGTGAAAGAAACGGTCAGTTTGGAAGTAGTAATGCGATGAGTATAAATTGTACAGAAATAAAACCGGAAGAAATATTTAATAATAGTATTAAAGATGATTTAGATGTGTCATTGTCAGCCGATGGATTCATAGGTGCAGAGTTTTTAAATGTGTTAACCGCTGTAATTGATAGTTCTCATGTTAGGAATCAAGGAACTGAATGTATGAAAGAAGATGATTATATAGAGGATTCGTCAGTTTCTTCTATATTATCAAGGCATCACATTAAGTGTCAAGGAACTGGAAGTCTGGATAGGGGAGACAGAAGAATAGAAAAAAAAGAGAACACGGTTCTAAAGAGTTATAGGGAAGACTCGTCAGTTTCTTCACCTAAAGCTCAAGAAAAAAGTACCGACAGTTTTATGCCGAAAGTTGATCCGAGGGAGGTGGATGACATACTTGTTCACTGTGATACCGACGAGAAGCAAGTGTTTGAGAAAGAGACAGATGCGAAAACAGACAATGACAATAGTCGAGAAACTATAGATGTAGCCAAAGAACGGAATGTAGAAATCCCTTCCCAAACTGACAACGAAAGTCCATTACACAAGAAAATACAGGTAAGTAAGGTAAATATAAAAATGCACGTATATTTTGATTGTAGACAGATGGACAAAGAGTTGTCAAACGGAGCGACTGGCAACGAACGTGTGACGTCGGCACAAGTTTCGAAAATCGCTGAAGTAAAAGAGGCCCACCTACACAAGAAAAGGGCGAAGAAAAGATAAATAAGAGCAGCAGATAGGACAGCAAAAAGTACAAAAGTGAGAAAAAAACGAAAGATACAGTTCACAATTTCTGATCAAGCGCGAACGAAAATATTTCACTGGATACGTCGAAAGGCAAGGATAAAACGGTCTAACAGAAAAAGACAGCACCAAGTTAATTTAGGTAAGAAAGCAAAATTTAAATTATTTAAAGAAAAGTTGGATAGATTTAGAACGTCAAATAGAACTAAAATAAAGAAATATTTTGATATTAATAAAAAATTTAAAAGAAATAACTTCAGAAATAAGTTAAATGACAATTATTTTATAGAGCAAATTATTTTATAATATCTGCTCTTTAAGCAAAGAAAAAGAAAAAAAAAATAATAATTCTGTGTGACGTTATCAGTGCTAAAATGTTAAATTTTATTTTCATTACAGTTGTTTGTGATTGTTATTTTTCTAAAAATTATATATTGTTTATTTTTGTTGCCAAAATTGTAATTGTTTATTTTTCAAAATTGTTCAGTTGCACTGATTGTTGAATTGGAATTGATTTTTTGGAAATTGGAATATGGGTTGAAAATTGAATTTGATTTTGACTTTTATTAGTAGAGTTTAGATTTTTGTTGTTTGGATACCAAAGCCATATATTGTTGTTAAGGCTTAGGAAATTGGCGCTCCTATCCGTTGGTAGCCAATTAATGTTATACAGCATACTGCAAGACCGTATAAAAATTTAAATTGTGATGTGTAACCTTGGTGATGGAAATGGGTAATCAGGTCATTAAGATGTATGTACCCAGGAAAATTGACACACCTGCCTATGATAGTCAACCTATGTCTTAGGCTGGGATAAACATGTAAAAGATTGACATATAGAAAAAAAAACTAAGACTTAGGGTAATTATAGGACATAAAAAAATTCAGAATTATGATTTTTATGAACATTTTGGATTTAGCAAAGTGTATATTCCCGTTTAATATATCAGGCAAGGAAAATGATTCAGTTTATCTCACTTCTTTGATTAGACAAATTACTGCTGGAAGTTTGTTATATTAAAGCAGATATGAGACCAATACACATGATGCTGCTTGCTGTAGACTGAGTTGACAGGTCAACAGGAGGTGCTGCAGAGGAAAATAGATTCATCCCGACGAGCCGAGAGCAAGAACCCAGCCTATTGTGAAGATCGTGTAGGAAACCGATCAAGGTGGGATGCCGAAGACGGTAGTCGTCCTGGGGAGCGAATGAAAAGAAGATACTGCACATCTCGGACCATCAATCGAGAGACAGCAAACTTGATAACATGTACGTCGGCTAAGTTGAAGCTAGAGCATATACAGACTTCCGCAGCTAGGGTGATTTGAGCCAATTTCTTTTAGAAATAGGGCCCAATTAAGGGGAAGGAGTGTGATAAATGTGAAATTTGAGAATTGTTGTTTTGAATATCCGTAGGATAGGAAAAATTGAAAGAAATTATTAGTAATGACTTAGTAATTAAAAGCCTATTTTCGTTACTGATATTTATAACAACAGTTTACTTTCTAATTACTGATCGTACATAAACGCGGCCAAATATCTAAAATCATTCATTCGATACTTGAAGATGATTCAATAGTTGAAGATCAGTCAATCATTTAGAGTAAGTTATGTTTACGTAAAATTAGCTTGTAAGTATTATTATATTTTTAAGTATTCTGTTTTGTTCTTTTATATAATATTTATTTATTTTAATAATAATTTTATTTGTTTAATTCATTACTGAGTTCTAGTTTTTGCTTTCCCAACCTTCCCGTTACTTATATTATTCAAAATTTGCTTTTGGTTATTTCCACAAATAAATAAACTGGTGGCAGAAATAAAATCTACCCCCTCTCGGCGTAACAAGTATTAAAATTTTATTATCCTTTTTTTGGTTAAATTAATATATTTTATCATCAACTTTTCTGTTACACTTGAAATAGCAATGTTTTCTTTTAGCTAAAATATGATGAAGAATTAAAAAATTCGGGCGCGAATGCATATATTTAAATAATTTTTTACAAAAATAACGTCAGATTTTACCTATTCTTGATGAATACGTTGTATATTGTGAGCTACATGGGCTGGATTCTAGAATACCTACCACACTTAAAATAGCAATTTTCTTGTTGCAATGTTTGCTTTTAGCTAAAATATGATAAAGAATTATAAAATTCGGGCGCGGAAGCTAATATTTATATGATTTTTTCAAAAATAAAGTCAGATATTACCTATTCTTGATGAATACGTTGTGTATTGTAAGCTAGATGGGCTGGATTCTACAATACCTACCACACTTGAAATAGCAATTTTTTGTGGCAATGTTTTCTTTTAGCTAAAATATGATAAAGAATTATAAAACTCGGGCGCGGAAGCAAATATTTAAATAATTTTTTACAAAAATAGCGTCAGATTTTACATATTCTTATTGAATACGTTGTATATTGTAAACTACATTGGCAGGATTATAGAATACCTACCACAATTGAAATAGCAATTTTCTTGTTGCAATAATTTCATTTAGCTAAAATATGATAAAGAATTATAAAATTCGGGTTTGGAAGCAAATATTTATATGAATTTTTACAAAAATAAAGTCAGATTTTACCTATTCTTGAAATGGATATTTTAGTTAAAACATTCTTATTCATGCTTTAGGATCTATACTATGGATAATTTTAGCATTAGACATGCAAAAGTGACCAAAACGTGGTACTAATCAGAAAATAAACATACGTTTTTCGTGTGTGATTTTAATATATACGTAGTTTATTGTAAACTACGTGGGCTGGATTCTACAATACCTACCACACTTGAAATAACAATTTTCTTGTTGCAATGTTTTTTTAGTTAAACTATGATAAAGAATTATAAAATTCGGGCGCGGAAGCAAATATTTAAATGATTTTTTACAAAAATAACTTCAGATTTTACCTATTCTTGTTGAATACGTTGTATATTGTAAGCTACATGGGCTGGATTCTAGAAAACCTACCACACTTGAAATAGCAATTTTCTTGTTGCAATGTTTTCTTTTAGCTAAAATATGATGACGAATTATAAAATTCGGGAAGGGAAGCAAATATTTATATGATTTTTTACTAAAATAAAGTCAGATTTTACCTATTCTTGAAATTGTTATTTTTGTTAAAACATTAATAGTCATGCTTTAGGATCTATATTATAGATGGATTTAAGCATTAGACATGCAAAAGTTACCAAAACGTGGTACTAATTAGATAATAAACATTCAATTTTCGTGTGTCATTTTAATGAATACGTTGTTTATTGTAAGCTACATGGGCTGGATTTTAGAATACCTACCACACTTGAAATAGCAATTTTCTTGTTGCAATGTTTTCTTTTAGCTAAAATATGATAAAGAATTATAATATTCAGGTGCGGAAGCAAAGATTTATATGATTTTTTACAAAAATAAAGTCAGATTTTACCTATTCTTGATGATTACGTTGTGTATTGTAAGCTACATCGGCTGGATTCTAGAATACCTACCACAATTGAAATAGCAATTTTCTTGTTGCAATGTTATTTTAGTTAAAATATGATAATGAATTATAAATTTCGGGCGAAGAAGCATATATTTATAAGATTTTTTACAAAAATAAAGTCAGATTTTACCTATTCTTGAAAAGGGTATTTTTGGTAAAACATTCATATTCACGGTTTAGGTTCTATACTATGGATGGTTTTAACCATTGTACATGCAAAAGTGATCAAAACGTGTTACCAATCAGATAATAAACATTCAATTTTCGGGTGTCATATTAATGATTACGTTGAATATTGTATGCTACATGGGCTGGATCCTAGAATACTTACCACACTTGAAATAGCAATTTTCTTGTTGCAATGTTTTCTTTTAGCTAATATATGATGAAGAATTATAAAATTCGGGCGCGGAAGCAAATATTTTTTTTTTTTTTACAAAAACAAAGTCAGATTTTACCTATTCTTGATGAATACATTGTGTATTGTAAGCTACATGGGTTGGATTCTAGAATACATACCACACTTGAAACAGCAATTTTTTTGTTGCAATGTTTTCTTTTAGCTAAAATATAATGCAGAATTATAAAATTCGGGCGCGAAAGCAAATATTTATATGATTTTTTACAAAAATAAAGTCAGATTTTACCTATTCTTGAAATGGATATTTTTGTTAAAACATTCATATTCATGCTTTAGGATCTATACTATGGATAATTTTTGCATTGGACATGCGAAAGTGACTAAAACGTGGTACCAATCAGATAATAAACATATAATTTTCGAGTGTCATTTTAATGAATACATTGTATATTGTAAGCTACATGTGCTGGATTCTAGAATAGCTACCACACTTGAAATAGCAATTTTCTTGTTGCAGTGTTTTTTTAGTTAAAATATGATAAAGAAAAAAAAAATATGGTCGCGCGCTAATGTTCATTTGTTATTTATACGCCAATAATAAACTCTGAAAACAAGGGAATTGTTGCGAATTTAATAATAATTTACGGAAAAACAGTAAGTTCTAAAATTAGTGGGTGCGTGCAAATGAAGTTAAGGCTGTAAGTGATCCATTTATTATAATAAATAGGTTTAAATAAACTGTAGAGAAAGACAGGTTAGAAAAAATCACAGCGCGCTTTCGGTCAGTGTGCTGTCCAGCTGGTCAGCTCGCGCATGCGCTTTAGGAATACTTGGCCTTTTAGAGACCAGTGGCGTACCCAAAAAAGTCAAAATGAGCAGTTTACAAGAAAGAAGTCATTCAGGATCAGATCCAGGTGATTTAAGTAAGCGTAAAAGAGATGAAATAAATAAAGATAAAGGATATTTTCAAGAAAAGTAAAAAATTGACCAGAACACCCCAAAAAAAAAACATACAAAGTGAAGCACCTACAAATTTTACAGGCATGGAGGAAATGCGTAATATGTTCGCAGATATGATGAGAGAGTTTAAACAAGATTTGAAAAGTAACAACGAAGAAATAAAAAAAGAATTAAAAGGAATAAAAGATGAAATAAAAATAATAGCGCTGCAATAGCAGATATACAGAAAATGCAAAAGGAGATAAAAGAAAAAGAAACGAAATAGGAAAAGGAAAAAAATTAATTTAAGGAAAAAATACAACGTCTGGAAAAAATTATTGAAAGTCAGGAAAAAAATCGAAGATCTAACAATATAATCATAACAGGACTAGAAATTGGTCACGCAAAACCAAAGGAAAGAGTGTTAGCATTCCTAGAAAAGGATTTGCAAACAAAAGTTCCGATAAAATCGGCTGATATAATAAAGAAAACAAAGAACAGCTCAGTGATTAAGGTAGAGATGGAAAATAGCCACGACAAAAATCAGGTTATGAAAAATAAAAATAAATTAAGAGGAAAAAATGTATATATAGATAATGACTATACACCAGAAGAAAGGAAAATGAATAAAACTATAAGAGAAAAAGCAAGGACAGAAAAGGCTAAAGGGAGTACAATTAAAATATTTTATAACAGGTTAAACGTAGATAATAAAACATTCAAGTGGAATACAGAAAAGAAATATTTAGAAGAAATCTACGACAGCGAGCCAAAAAACTAAAATATTTTAACCAGGGCGGAACTAATAAGGGAATCTGGCAAAGTACAAGGACTGTGAAATTGGTTAGAAGAGCAGAGTTTAACTTGATAACTTGGAATGTAAGAGAAACAAATGCACCAGGGTCATATAAAAACTTAATTCTGGTATGTAGGGACTATCACATCGACATAGCTACGATACAGGAAACTAAACAAAAGGAGAATGCAATTTTTGAATTAGATAATTACGTAATTTTCAATAGTGGTAGTAAGTCTGGCCATTTCGGAACTGGTTTTATTGTAAATAAACAAATTACAAAAGCAGTTATTGAATTTGAAGCTATATCAGAACGGAAAAGTAGAATAAGGATAAAAGGAAAATATAGGAAAATAAATATACTTAACGTCCATGCACCTACAAACGAAAAAGACGAAGAAATAAAAGACTCATTTTATGATGAAGTTGCGGTAATCATTGAGAGAATGCCAAAATACGATGTAAAAATTATTATAGGTGACTTTAACGCTAAAATAGGGAGAGAAGTAGAATATAAACAAATAACAGGGGGACAAAGTATGCATACAGAATCCAATGAGAATGGTAGAAAATTAATACAATTTGCAGCAGAACTAGATATGGTCCTAAAAAGTACTTGCTTTCAAAGAAAAGATATACTTAAAGGAACTTGGATGTCACCGAATGGCAAAATATGTAATCAGATAGATCACGTATTAATAGAGAAGAAACACTCCAGCTTTATTAAAAATGTTAAGAGAAAAAGAGGTGTAAGTATTGGATCAGACCACTTTATGGTAAAGGTTACTGTAAAACAACAAATAACCCGAATCGGAATAAATAAGGGGAAAAATAAAGTCACTGGGAAATATAATGTTGAACTATTAAAAAATGAAGAGACTAGTTGCAGATGAATTAAACAAAATTTCAACCAAACCAATTAGTGATTACGACATAAATGAAAGATGGGACAAACTAGAAGGAAAAATTCTAAAAGTAGCAGAAAAACTGTTGAGAAATTCAGAAAGTACGAAAAGTAAATCCTGGTTTGATGATGAATGCAAGGAAGCAATGTTACAAAAGAACAAAGCCAAAATACAATACGTCGGAAATGGAAGCGAACAGGGCAAACAAAATTATACAGATAAAAGTAAAATCTTCAAAACCATATGTAGAAGTAAAAACCGGCAAGCTATGGAGAACAAATTAGAAAGGATTGAAAATAACTATAGAGACAAAAGTATCAGAAATTTTTATCAAGAAATTAAAAAACAAAAAGAAGGGTATCGTCAGAAAACAATTTTCCTAAAAGATGAAAATGATCAGTTGGTAACAGAGGAAAACAAAATGAAGCGATGGGCTAAATATTTTAATGATCTGTTAAATGAAAATAACGTTTTTAATGAGGAAGTTTTACCAGAAGTTGAATTAGGCGAAAGAGCTGAAGGAGACATTGAAGCGCCGCAGATAGAAGAAATAAAGGGAATATTAACAAATCTCAGAAACAACAAAAGCCTAGGTGAAAACGGAATTCCCGCAGAGATATATAAGCATGGTGGAGAACAACTATTAATAGAACTAACAAATGTAATATCGGAGGTGTGGGAGATCGAACGCATGCCATCAAGATGGAAGCCCTAATATACCCAATCCTAAAAAAGAGAGATACCGCAAAATGTGACAATTATAGGGGAATTGCCATTTTAGATATAGCATATAAAATTTTATCCATCTGTATAAAATATAAAATTCAAAATAGAGCTGACAGCATAATTGGAGAATACCAAGCTGGGTTCAGGAAAAATAGATCAAAGATGGACCAGATTTTCTCCATAAAGCAGATTATTGGAAACAGCTTTGAACATAATGTGCCATTACATATTTTATTTATAGATTTTAAACAGGCGTACGATTCAATAAGAAAGAGAAAATTATATGACATATTAGAAAAATTCCAGATACCAGCTAAACTAATAAGATTGATAAAAATGACACTTACCGATACCAAATGTAAAGTTACCATGAATGGAAAAACATCCGAATTTTTTGAAGTGAAGAGAGGGCTGAGGCAGGGGGATCCAATGTCTCCTGTTCTATTTAATATTATTCTAGAGTGGGGTATAAGGCAAAGTGGTATCCATAGAAATGGAACAATATATCATCACAGACACCAGTGCTTAGCGTACGCAGACGATATTGCGGTTATGGCAAGAACTAAAGAAGAAATGGAAAGAGTCTTTACAAATCTTGAGAAAGAAGCTAAAAAAGTAGGGCTTTTGATAAATGAGACAAAAACAAAATATATGCAAGTTAAATGTGACCATCAAGAACTGTTAACGATATTTAAACCTAAAGTGGAGAATACAAGGCAATATAGTTTTGAAGTAGAAGAATCGTTTGTATACCTCGGTGTGACACTAACGAGTGACAAAAGTGAAGATATTGAAGTGAATACCAGGCTGGTTAAAGGTAGTAATTGTGTTGGTGCTCTGAACTCTTTGTTAAAATCAAAAACACTAAGTAGATCAGCAAAAATACGTATGTATAAGACAATTATAAGACCTACAGTTATGTACGGGTGTGAACTTTGGGTGTTAAATAATAGCAATAAGAAAAAGGTAGAAGTATGGGAAAGAAAAGTATTACGTAAAATTTTTGGCGGGAAACTAGTGAACGGTATGCTAATACGTAGGTCGAACAGTGAACTAAATGAATTTTTCGGGGAAGCAAATATAATTGGAGCAGTGAAATCACAAAGGCTCAGGTGGTTAGGACACGTAACTCGATTGCCGGACGCAAGAGTGACAAAGAAAGTGCTAAATAGTAGTGTGGTTGCAAGGCGACGACGGGGCCGTCCGAGAGGAAGATGGACCGACGCCGTTCAGCAGGACCTAAAGCTGCTCAACATCAGAGGCTGGGAACGAAAAGCAATGGATCGGTTGCAGTGGAGAGCATTCGTGCAACAAGCCATGGGCCAACTTGGCCTGCAGTGCTGATGAATTATTATTATTTATGATGAAGAATTATAAAATTCGGGCGCGGAAGCATATATTTATATGATTGTTTACAAAAATAAAGTCAGATTTTAAGTATTCTTGAAAAGGATATTTTTGGTAAAACAATTATATTCATACTTTAGGATTTATACTATGGATGGTTTAAACATTGGACATGCATAAGTGACCAAAACGTAGTACCAATCAGATAATAAACATTTAAATTTCGGGTGTCATTTTAATGAATACGTTGTATATTGTATGCTACATGGGCTGGATTCTAGAATACCTATCACACTTGAAATAGCAATTTTCTTGTTGCAATGTTTTATTTTAGCTAAAATATAATAAAGAATTATAAAATTCGGGCGCGGAAGCAAATATTTATATGATTTTTTACAAAATTTAAGTCAGATTTTACCTATTCTTGATGAATACGTTGTATATTGTAAGCTACATGGGCTGGATCCTAGAATACCTACCAAACTTGAAATAGCAATTTTCTTGTTACAATGTTGTCTTTTAGCTAAAATATGATGAAAAATTATAAAATTCGGGCGCGGAAGCAATTATTTATGTTTTTTTACAAAAACAAAGTCAGATTTTAACTATTCTTGAAATGGATATTTTTCTTAAATCATTTATATTCATGCTTTAGGATCTATACTATGGAAACTTTTAGCATTGGACATGCAAAAGTGACAAAAACGTGGTACCAATCAGATAATATACATTCAATTTTCGCGTGTCATTTTAATGAATACGTTTGTATAAATTTTAAAATAAAAATTAATATAAAAAGTCAGAATTTACCTATTCTTGAAATCGATATTTTTGTTAAAACATTCATATTCACGCTTTAGGATCTACACTATGGATGGTTTTAAGCATTGGACATTCAAAAGTGACCAAAACTTGGTACCAATAATAAACATTCAATTTTCGGGAGTCATTTTAATGACTACGTTGTGTATTTTAAGCTAGATGGGCTGGATTCTAGAATACCTACCACACTTGAAATAGCAATTTTCTTGTAGCAATGTTTTCTTTTAGCTAAAATATGATAAAGAATTATAAAACTCGGGCGCGGATGCAAATATTTAAATAATTTTTTACAAAAATAACGTCAGATTTTACCTATTCTTGATAAATACGTTGTATATTGTAAGCTACATGGGCTGGATTGTAGAATACCTACCACACTTAAAATCGCAAATTTCTTGTTGCAATGTTTTATTTTAGCTAAAATATAATGAAGAATTATAAAATTCGGGCGCGGAAGCAAATATTTATATGATTTTTTACAAAAATTAAGTCAGATTTTACCTATTCTTGATGAATACGTTGTATATTGTAAGCTACATGGGCTGGATTCTAGAATACCTACCACACTTGAAATAGCAATTTTCTTGTTGCAATGTTTTCTTTTAGCTAAAATATGATGAAGAACTATAAAATTCGGGTGCGGCAGCAAATATTTATGATTTTTTACTAAAACAAAGTCAGATTTTAACTATTCTTGAAATGGATATTTTTGTTAAAATATTCATATTCACGCTTTAGGATCTATACTATGGATAATTTTAGCATTGGACATGCAAAAGTGACCAAAACGTGATACCAATCATATAATAAACATTCAATTTTCGGGAGTCATTTTAATGAATACGTTGTATATTGTAAGCTACATGGGCTGGATTCTAGAATACCTGCCACACTTGAAACAGCAATTTTTTTGTTGCAATGTTTTCTTTTAGCTATAATATGATAAAAAATTATAAAATTCAAACGCGGAAGCAAATATTTTAAGATTTTTTACAAAAATGAAGTCAGATTTTACCTTTTCTTGATCAATACGATGTATTTTGTAAGCTACATGGGCTGGATTCTAGAATACCTGCCACACTTGGAATAGCAATTTTCTTGTAGCAATGTATTTTTTAGCTAAAATATAATAAAGAATTATAAAATTCGGGCTCGGAAGCAAATATTTATATGATTTTTTACAATAATAAAGTCAGATTTTACCTATTCTTGTAATGGATATTTTTTTTAAAACATTCATTTTCATGCTTTAAGATCTATACTAAGGATAATTTTTGCATTGGACATGCGAAACTGACCAAAACGTGGTACCAATCAGATAATAAACATTAAATTTTCGGGTGTCATTTTATTGAATACGTTGTATATTGTAAGCTACATGTGCTGGATTCTACAATACCTACCACACTTGAAACAGCAAATTTCTTGTTTGAATGTTTTCTTTTAGCTAAAATATGATAAAGAATTATAAAATTTGGGAGCGGATGCAAATATTTAAATAATTTTTTACAAAAATAACGTCAGATTTTACTTGTTCTTGATGAATACGTTGTATATTGTAAGCTACATGGGCTGGATTCTAGAATACCTACCACACTTGAAATAGCAATTTTCTTGTTGCAATATTTTCTCTTAGCTAAATTATGATGACGAATAATAAAATTCGGGAGCGAAAGCAAATAGTTATATGATTTTTACAAAAATAAAGTCAGAATTAACCTATTCTTGATATGGATATTTTTGTTAAAACATTCATATTCATGCTTTAGGATCTATATTATGGATGGTTTTAAGCATTGGACATGCAAAAGTGACCAAAACGTGGTACCAATCAGATAATAAACATACAATTTTCGTGTGTCATTTTAATGAATACGTTGTATATTGTAAGCTACATGGGCTGGATTCTAGAATACCTGCCACACTTGAAATAGCAATTTTCTTGTTGCAATGTTTCCTTTTAGCTAAAATATAATAAAAAATTATAAAATTCGGGCGCAGAAGCAAATATTTATATGATTTTTACAAAAATAAAGTCAGATTTTACCTATTCTTGATGAATACGTTGTGTATTGTAAGCTAGATGGGCTGGATTGTAGAATACCTACCACACTTGAAATAGCAATTTTCTTGTTGCAATGTTTTCTTTTAGCTAAAATATATTAAAGAATTATAAAATTCGGGCGCGGATGCAAATATTTAAATAATTTTTCACAAAAATAACGTCAGATTTTACCTATTCTTGATGAATACGTTGTATATTGTAAGCTACATGGGCTGGATTCTAGAATACCTACCACACTTGAAATCGCAAATTTCTTGTTGCAATGTTTTCTTTTAGCTAAAATATAATGAAGAATTATAAAATTCGGGCGCGGAAGCAAATATTTATATGACTTTTTACAAAAATAAAGTCAGATTTTACCTATTCTTGTTGAATACGTTGTATATTGTGAGCTACATGGGCTGGATTCTGGAATACCTGCCACACTTGAAATAGCAATTTTCTTGTTGCAATGTTTTCTTTTAGCTAAAATATACTAAAACATTATAAAATTCGAGCGCGGAAGCAAACATTTTAAGATTTTTCACAAAAGCAAAGTCAGATTTTACCTTTTATTGATCGATACGTTGTATATTGTCAGCTACATGGGCTGGATTCTAGAATACCTACCACACTGAAATAGCAATTTTCTTGTAGCAATGTATACTTTTTGCTAAAATATGATAAAGTATTATAAAATTCGGGCACAAAAGCAAATATTTATTTGAATTTTTACAAAAATAAAGTCAGATTTTACCTATTCTTGAAATGGATATTTTTGTTAAAACATTCATATTCATGTTTTAGGATCTGTACTATGGATAATTTTAGCATTGGACATTCAAAAGTGACCAAAACGTGGTACTAATCAGATAATAAACATACATTTTTTGTGTGTGATTTTAATAAATACGTTGTTTATTGTAAACTACGTGGGTTGGATACTAGAATACCCACCACACTTGAAATAGCAATTTTCTTGTTGCAATGTTTTTTTAGTTAAAATATGATGTAGAATTATAAAATTCGGGCGCGGAAGCAAATATTTAAATGATTTTTTACAAAAATAACGTCAGATTTTACCTATTCTTATTGATTACGTTGTATATTGTAAGCTACATGGGCTGGATTTTAGAATACCTACCACAGTTAAAATAGCAATTTTCTTGTTGCAATGTTTTCTTTTAGCTGGAATGTGATGAAGAATTATAAAATTCGGACGCGGAAGCAAATATTTATATGATTTTTTACAAAAATAAAGTCAGATTTTACCTATTCTTGAAATGGTTATTTTTGTTAAAACAATAATATTCATGCTTTAGGATCTATATTATGGATGGTTTTAAGCATTAGACATGTAAAAGTGACCAAAACGTGGTACTAATCAGTTAATAAACATTCAAATTTCGTGTGTCATTTTAATGAATACGTTGTTTATTGTAAGCTACATGGCCTGGATTCTAGAATACCTACCACACATGAAATAGCAATTTTCTTGTTGCAATGTTTTCTTTTAGCTAAATTATGATGAAGAATTATAAAATACGGGCACGGAAGTAAATAATTATATGATTTTTTACAAATATAAAGTCAGCTTTTACCTATTCTTGATGAATACGTTGTATATTGTAAGCTATACGGGCTGGATTCTAGAATACCTACCACACTTGAAACAGCAATTTTCTTGTTGCAATGTTGTCTTTTAGCCAAAATATGATAAAGAATTATAAAATTCGGGCGCGGAAGCAATTATTTATGTTTTTTTACAAAAACAAAGTCAGATTTAAACTATTCTTGAAATCGATATTTTTGTTAAAACATTCATATTCACGCTTTAGGATCTACACTATGGATGGTTTTAAGCATTGGACATTCAAAAGTGACCAAAACTTGGTACCAATATTAAACATTCAATTTTCGGGAGTCATTTTAATGACTACGTTGTGTATTTTAAGCTAGATGGGCTGGATTCTAGAATACCTACCACACTTGAAATAGCAATTTTCTTGTAGCAATGTTTTCTTTTAGCTAAAATATGATAAAGAATTATAAAACTCGGGCGCGGATGCAAATATTTAAATAATTTTTTACAAAAATAACGTCAGATTTTACCTATTCTTGATAAATACGTTGTATATTGTAAGCTACATGGGCTGGATTCTAGAATACCTACCACACTTAAAATCGCAAATTTCTTGTTGCAATGTTTTATTTTAGCTAAAATATAATAAAGAATTATAAAATTCGGGCGCGAAGCAAATATTTAAATGATTTTTTACAAAAATAACGTCAGATTTTACCTATTCTTATTGATTACGTTGTATATTGTAAGCTACATGGGCTGGATTTTAGAATACCTACCACAGTTAAAATAGCAATTTTCTTGTTGCAATGTTTTCTTTTAGCTGAAATGTGATGAAGAATTATAAAATTCGGACGCGGAAGCAAATATTTATATGATTTTTTACAAAAATAAAGTCAGATTTTACCTATTCTTGAAATGGTTATTTTTGTTAAAACAATAATATTCATGCTTTAGGATCTATATTATGGATGGTTTTAAGCATTAGACATGTAAAAGTGACCAAAACGTGGTACTAATCAGTTAATAAACATTCAAATTTCGTGTGTCATTTTAATGAATACGTTGTTTATTGTAAGCTACATGGCCTGGATTCTAGAATACCTACCACACATGAAATAGCAATTTTCTTGTTGCAATGTTTTCTTTTATCTAAAATATGATGAAGAATTATAAAATACGGGCACGGAAGCAAATAATTATATGATTTTTTACAAATATAAAGTCAGCTTTTACCTATTCTTGATGAATACGTTGTATATTGTAAGCTATACGGGCTGGATTCTAGAATACCTACCACACTTGAAACAGCAATTTTCTTGTTGCAATGTTGTCTTTTAGCCAAAATATGATAAAGAATTATAAAATTCGGGCGCGGAAGCAATTATTTATGTTTTTTTACAAAAACAAAGTCAGATTTAAACTATTCTTGAAATGGATATTTTTGTTAAAACATTTATATTCATGCTTTAGGATCTATACTATATATAATTTTAGCATTGGACATGCAAAAGTGACCAAAACGTGGCACCAATCAGATAATAAACATTAAATTTTCGGGTGTCATTTTAATGAATACGTTTGTATATTGCAAGCTACATAGTCTGGATTCTAGAATACCTACCACACTTGAAATAGCAATTTTCTTGTTGCAATGTTTTTTTAGTTAAAATATGATAATGAATTATAAAATTCGGGCGCGGAAGCAAATATTTATATGATTTTTTACAAAAATAAAGTCAGATTTTACCTATTCTTGATGAATACTTTGTATATTGTAAGCTACATGGGCTGGATTCTAGAATACCTACCACACTTGAAATAGCAATTTTTTTGTTGCAATGTTTTCTTTTAGCTAAAATATGATAAAGAATTATAAAATTCGGGCGCGTAAGCAAATATTTATTTGAATTTTTACAAAAATAAAGTCAGATTTTACCCATTCTTGAAATGGATATTTTTGTTAAAATTTCATATTCATGCTTTAGAATCTATACTATGGATAATTTTTGCATTGGACATGCGAAAGTGACCAAAACGTGGTACCAATCAGATAATAAACATTCAATTTTAGGGTGTCATTTTAATGAATACGTTGTATATTGTAAGCTACATGTGCTGGATTCTAGAATACCTACCACACTTGAAATAGCAATTTTCTTGTTGCAATGTTTTTTTAGTTAAAATATGATAATGAATTATAAAATTCGGGCGAGGAAGCATATATTTAATTGATTTTTTACAAAAATAAAGTCAGATTTTACCTATTCTTGAAAAGGGTATTTTTGGTAAAACATTCATATTTATGCTTTAGGATCTATACTATGGATGGTGATCAAAACGTGGTACCTATCAGATAATAAACATTTAATTTTCGGGTGTCATTTTAATGAATACGTTGTATATTGTATGCTACATGTGCTGGATTCTAGAATACCTACTACACTTGAAATAGCAATTTTCTTGTTGCAATGATTTCTTTTAGCTAAATTATGATGAAGAATTATAAAATTCGGGAGCTGAAGCAAATATTAATATGATTTTTTATAAAAAATAAAGTCAGATTTTACCTATTCTTGATGAATACGTTGTATATTGTGTGACGAAGCGTCACGAAGCAGTTTTATTCTGACAGTATTTTTGAACGTAAATTTGATATCTAATTTACCGAAGCTCTACCTTCCAAATATTTTAAAACTATTTGCCTAGACTATGCATTCGAATCAAGCAACCGCGCAAGGCCAGCGCGCGCATGTCTAGTAATGGCCGAACAATATGGAGTTTTATTTGTTTACATCGTGTTTTTGTGAAGTTGTTCTACAAACCATTACTCTGATTATCTTGATTCGAACACCATAAGATGCAAGACAATGTTCTACATAGTGTAGTGCCAAACACATCGCAGTGGTTTTTGTGAAAGTAGTGTTTTGAAAAACATATCCATCGAACATGTGTTTGGAAATTAACTCGTTTAGTGACTTAAGGCAATAGTAAGTGTTTTTATTACTGTTTGTATTGTATTAATGTTTAATGTTATTTATTTATATTTATATATTGTACTTGTAATTGTTTTGTGACTATGTTCACCTCTGATGATGGGTACGAGGGGAAGGGGGTGAACATTTTGATAAAAGCGCGGTCGTTGACCGACTCATGGCTTTTTTGAGTAAGTTTTTGGCCAAATAAAGACGTAACAAATAAAAGTTGTAAAGCAGAGTTTCTTTATTTGAATTATTTTCAGTTGTTTTACTATACGGCCACTAGTGAATGTAAGGTAAGTGGAAGTGAAGTATTTATAGGAAAATTGGAATAGTGTTTTGCCGTTTTTCACACCCTTATGTGAGCAAAACGTGTGTGTGAGAAAATCATTCATTTTTATCCAGTGCACGAGTTGTGCGAAAGTTGCGATAGTTTGTGAATTCCGATTACTAGGGGCGAAAAAGAACTAGTGATTGCACTACCACTATCGAGATAATTTTGGATGAATTTCGGCGTAGAAAGAATCCTCGAAACCGTCATTTTGCTTCGTGAGCCGCGGAACAGGATTCGGCTTGTCCATCGGCCACCGCCAGGACTAATCAAGGATAGTTCTGCTGAATTTGGTTTTGCGTTCGTTTTTACCTCACCCTCGCATCGCGTGCACATGGGTGAGCGAGCAACGCAGGTTGTAAGAATAACCGATTTTTATCCAAAATTTATTTATGCTTTTATTTACATCTTTTTACTGTGTTTTTTGGAAAGTCGTTCCGTGATGTTGTGTTCAAGCGAGCGACCACAACCAATGTTGGAATCAGTACCTTGGACATTTTTCTCCATTGAGATATCGGTGGCCGTCGTCACTGAAAGCCTGTGAGTTAGACGTCTCTACCGTTACGTAGAGTGTGCCCGAGATTTGGCAACGAGTAGTACGACAGCGTTTGTATATCTTGTTATACCGTGCCTGTCGACTAATTATTGTGCTTTTGCACGAGTTATTGTTTTGTAGGCTGTGACGACGTATTTTACATTCTGTGACGCGTATGTAACGCCGTAGTCCGGCACACGTTCTCGAGAACGATAGGGACTGACGACGTAACGGCGTCACATATTTTTTGGCGCCCGAACAGGGACCTGGGTATTCCAACCAGTTGAGATTGAATTAAAAACTTACTGAAAAAAAAGAGCATCGTGCATGGAAGCAGTACGTTCCATCGGTCACGCAGGAAGAGGTGATGAGTGCCAATCCAGCCTATACAGAAGCTGACCATTTGGGTACCGCGAGGACCATAGTCAGGGTAATGGCTACTGTTCTACTGGCCAGGTATGTCTCGAGACATCGCCAGTACGAGCGTAGTTATACCAGCTGTTACTGGCACGAGCCAGGGCTAGGGATAACCGGAAGATTACAGATGACAAGGATAAGGAGGCCGTGGGACACAGGTAGTGTCGAGGTATTTTTTTTTGTAGGGCCGTAACCCCGTACAGCAGCTACTCCACTGGAGTAGTGGGGATCGGAGCTGCTGTAGCGAAAGTGATACCGAGGATCATGGGAGCCATGGGACACGGGTTGTGTCGGGCCGTTACCCCGTACAGTAGGTGGCCAAGGGCTTCCTCGCGTAGCTCGACGACGCATTGGGTTCGTCTGGATGTCGAGCACGGGGAAGAGCCACAGGGCTACTGTAGCGAGAGTGATGCCGAGGATCATGGGAGCCATGGGATACAGGTGTGTCGAGATTTTTTTTTAAGGCCATTTTTTCGGACAGCAGCTAGTCGGATACCTCTTGCGTAGCTCGACAGGTGCCTTGAGTTAGTCGGGATATCGAGCACGACGAAGAGCGTTGGAGCTGCTGGGGCAAATAAGATCCAGTAGTTGGTCATCTGTAGACAGTTCGGCAACCTCATATGGAGGAAGATTGGCTCGTTGAAGAGGATTGGCAGGAATGAAGATCGTCTGGTGATAACTTCTTTTATTTTAGAGTCCGCACATGGTATCAAACAAACACACGTTTTACGTCCTATTGTGTGTGTCGATCTGTGTTTGTGTGCCATGATTGGTGAGTTTTACACCCGATGAACGGCCAAAGACGGTCTGTATCGGTGTACATTGAGTCTATTCGCTGTATATCGTAACCTGTTTTTATTTATTTTTATTTTTTTTGTTACGGTTTGTTTGCAAAACCAGAGCGTAAGTATACAGCCAACGTGATCCAAACTGATAGCAAAAGTTGATAAAATTTTTGTCTGTTTGATAGTAATGGACTGTAGGAATAGTGCCAGCCAGTCAATACCTGGGAACGCGACCTAGGGATTCAAGGAATGGAACGTCGAGAGACGAGGGCGCCGGGAGTAACGCAGCGACAGTAGGTGCCGTCAACACTGCTGCAGAAGTGGTGACACGCACTGCTGATCGTCATGCAGGACTACCTACGGCAAACTCGTCGAAGTCACTATCGTCTCCACGCGAGTGACTCGACGACATCACCGACTGGATACCGGAGAACGCATAGGACCTGGTGCCACTGCACCAGCGGAAAAGTTCGCGTCCGGATACACTTTCTTACGCTGGGCGACGATTACGAATTCCGGAGCGGATTCGTCGACTACTCTCGCTCAGGCGCTGATGGCTCACCAGGCGGACAAGAAGAAGACCGAATAAGTATTACCGTTTTTTTTATTGAGTTTTTTTACGGTTTTGCAAGGGAAGGTAGACGCATTTTTTTTACTGTTTTTTTTGTGAAGAAAAAGGGATGTGTGACGAAGCGTCACGAAGCAGTTTTATTCTGACAGTATTTTTGAACGTAAATTTGATATCTAATTTACCGAAGCTCTACCTTCCAAATATTTTAAAACTATTTGCCTAGACTATGCATTCGAATCAAGCAACCGCGCAAGGCCAGCGAGCGCATGTCTAGAAATGGCCGAACAATATGGAGTTTTATTTGTTTACATCGTGTTTTTGTGAAGTTGTTCTACAAACCATTACTCTGATTTTCTTAATTCGAACACCATAAGATGCAAGATAATGTTCTACATAGTGTAATGCCAAACACATCGCAGTGGATTTTGTGAAAGTAGTGTTTTGAAAAACATATCCATCGAACATGTGTCTGGATTGTAGTCAAGTTACTCGTTCAGTTAATTTCATGCGGCGAAATTAACTCGTTTAGTGACATAAGGCAATAGTAAGTGTTTTTATTACTGTTTGTATTGTATTAATGTTAAATGTTATTTATTTATATTTATATATTGTACTTGTAATTGTTTTGTGACTATGTTCACCTCTGATGATGGGTACGAGGGGAAGGGGGTGAACATTCTGATAAAAGCGCGGTCGTTGACCGACTCATGGCTTTTTTGAGTAAGTTTTTGGCCAAATAAAGACGTAACAAATAAAAGTTGTAAAGCAGAGTTTTTTTATTTGAATTATTTTCAGTTGTTTTACTATACGTCCACTAGTGAATGTAAGGTAAGTGGAAGTGAAGTATTTATAGGAAAATTGGAATAGTGTTTTGCCGTTTTTCACACCCTTATGTGAGCAAAACGTGTGTGTGAGAAAATCATTCATTTTTATCCAGTGCACGAGTTATGCGAAAGTTGCGATAGTTTGTGAATTCCAATTACTAGGGGCGAAGAAGAACTATTGATTGCACTACCACTATCGAGATAATTTTGGATGAATTTCGGCGTAGAAAGAATCCTCGAAACCGTCATTTTGCTTCGTGAGCCGCGGAACAGGATTCGGCTTGTCCATCGGCCACCGCCAGGACTAATCAAGGATAGTTCTGCTGAATTTGGTTTTGCGTTCGTTTTTACCTCACCCTCGCATCGCGTGCACATGGGTGAGCGAGCAACGCAGGTTGTAAGAATAACCGATTTTTATCCAAAATTTATTTATGCTTTTATTTACATCTTTTTACTGTGTTTTTTGGAAAGTCGTTCCGTGATGTTGTTTTCAAGCGAGCGACCACAACCAATGTTGGAACCAGTACCTTGGATATTTTTCTCCATTGAGATATCGGTGGCCGTCGTCACTGAAAGCCTGCGAGTTAGACGTCTCTACCATTACGTAGAGTGGCGCCCGAGATTTGGCAACGAATTATTGTTTTGTAGGTTGTGACGACGTATTTTACATTGTGTGACGCGTAGGTAACGCTGTAGTCCGTCACACAAGCTCGAGAACGATAGGGACATACGACATAACGGCATCACAATTGTAAGCTACATGGGCTGGATTCTAGAATATCTACCACACTTGAAATAGCAAAATACAAAAACAGTCAGATTTTAGCTATTCTTGAAATGGATATTTTTGGTAAAACATTCATATTCATGCTTTAGAATCTATACTATGGATGGTTTTAAGCATTGCACATGCAAAAGTGAACAAAACGTGGTACCAATCAGATAATAAACATTTAATTTTCGGATGTCATTTTTAAAAATAAAGTCAGATTTTACCTTTCCTTGATAAATACGTTGTATATTGTAAGCTACATGTGCTGGATTCTAGAATACCTACCACACTTGAGATAGCAATTTTCTTGATGCAATGTTTTCTTTCAGCTAAAATATGATAAAGAATTATAAAATTCGGGCGCGGAAGCAAATATTTATATGATTTTTTACAAAAATAAAGTCAGATTTGATATATTCTTGCAACGATTATTTTTGTAAATTATTCACATTTATGCTTTAGGATCTATACTATGGATAATTTTAAAATTGGACATGCAAAACTGACCAAAACGTGGTACCAGTCAGATAATAAATATTCAATTTTTAGGTGTCATTTTAATGAATACGTTGTGTATTGTAAGCTACATGGGCTGGATTCTAGAATACTACCACTCTTGAAATAGTAATTTTCTTTTTGCAATTTTTTATTTTAGCTAAAATATGATAAAGAATTATAAAATTCGGGCGCGGAAGCAAATATTTATATGATTTTTTACAAATATAAAGTCAGATTTTATCTATTCTTGATGAATACGTTGAATATTGTAAGCTACATGGGCTGGATTCTAGAACACCTACCACACTTGAAATAGCAATTTTCTTGTTGCAATGTGTTCTTTCAGCTAAAATATGATAAAGAATTTGGGCGCGGAAGCAAATATTTATATGATTTTTTACAAAAATAAAGTCAGATTTTACCTATTCTTGAAATGGATATTTTTGTTAAAACATTCATATTCATGCTTTAGGATCTATACTATGGATGGTTTTAAGCATTGGACATTCAAAAGTGAATTAAACGTGGTACCAATAATAAACATTCAATTTTAGGGTGTCATTTTAATGAATACGTTGTATATTGTATGGGCTGGATTCTAGAATACCTACCACATTTGAAATAGCAATTTTCTTGTTGCAATGTTTTCTTTTAGCTAAAATAAGATGAAAAATTATAAAATTCGGGCGCGGAAGCAAATATTTATATGATTTTTTACAAAATTAAAGTCAGATTTTATCTATTCTTGATGAATACGTTGAATATTGTAAGCTACATGGGCTGGATTCTAGAACACCTACCACAATTGAAATAGCAATTTTCTTGTTGCAATGTGTTCTTTCAGCTAAAATATGATAAAGAATTTGGGCGCGGAAGCAAATATTTATATGATTTTTTACAAAAATAAAGTCAGATTTTACCTATTCTTGAAATGGATATTTTTGTTAAAACATTCATATTCATGCTTTAGGATCTATACTATGGATGGTTTTAAGCATTGGACATTCAAAAGTGAATTAAACGTGGTACCAATAATAAACATTCAATTTTAGGGTGTCATTTTAATGAATACGTTGTATATTGTATGGGCTGGATTCTAGAATACCTACCACATTTGAAATAGCAATTTTCTTGTTGCAATGTTTTCTTTTAGCTAAAATAAGATGAAAAATTATAAAATTCGGGCGCGGAAGCAAATATTTATATGATTTTTTACAAAATTAAAGTCAGATTTTAACTTTTCTTGATGAATACGATGTATATTGTAAGCTACATGGGCTGGATTCTAGAATACCCACCACATATAAAATAGCAATTTTCTTGTTGCAATGTTTTCTTCTAGCTAAAGTATGATGAAGAATTATAAAATTCGGGCTCGGAAGCAAATATTTATATGATTTTTTACAAAAATAAAGTCAGATTTTACCTGTTCTTGTAATGGATATTTTTGTTAAAACATTCATATTCATGCTTTAGGTTCTATACTATGGAAAATTTTAGCATTGGACATGCAAAAGTGACCAAAGCATGGTACTAATCAGATAATAAACATTAAATTTTTCGGGTGTCATTTTAATGAATACGTTGTATATTGTAAGCTAGAAGGGCTGGATTCTAGAATACATACCACACTTGAAAAAGAAATTTTTTTGTTGCAATGTTATTTTTTGCTAAAATATGATGAAGAATTATAGAATTTGGGATCGGAAGCAAATATTTATATGATTTTAAAAAAAAATAAAGTCAGATTTTACCTATTCTTGATGAATACGTTGTATATTGTAAGCTACATGGGCTGGATTCTAGAATACCTACTACACTTAAAATAGCAATTTTCTTGATGCAATGTTTTCTTTTAGCTAAAATATGATGAAGAATTATAAAATTCGGGCGCGGAAGCAAGTATTTATATAATTTTTTACAAAAAAAGTAAAATTTTACCTTTTCTTGAGGAATACGTTGTATATTGTAAGGTACATGGACTGGATTCTAGAATACCTACCACACTTGAAATAGCAATTTTCTTGTTGCAATGTCTTCTTTTAGCTAAAATATGATGAAGAATTATAAAATTTGGGCGCGGAAGCAAATACTCATATGATGTTTACAAAATAATTCAGGTTTTATCTTTTCTTGAAATGGATATTTTTGTTAAAACATTGATATTCATGCTTTAGGATCTATACTATGGATGGTTTTAAGCAATGGACATGCAAAAGTGACCGAAACGTGGTTCCAATCAGAAAATAAACATTTAATTTTCGGGTGTCATTTTAATGAATACGTTGTATATTGTATGCTACATGGGCTGGATTCTAGAATACTTACCACACATGAAATAGCAATTTTCTTGTTGCAATGTTTTCTTTTAGCTAATATATGATGAAGAATTATAAAATTCGGGCACGGAATTCAGATTTGACCTATTCTTGAAACGATTATTTTTGTAAATTATTCATATTTATGCTTTAGGATCTATACTATGGATAATTTTAACATTGGACATGCAAAAGTGACCAAAACGTGGTACCAGTCAGACAATAAATATTCAATTTTCAGGTGTCATTTTAATGAATACGTTGTATATTGTAAGCTACATGGGCTGGATTCTAGAATACCTACCACACTTGAAATAGCAATTTTCTTGTTGCAATGTTTTCTCTTAGCTAAAATATAATAAAGAATTATGAAATTTACAAAAATTAAGGCAGATTATACCTATTCTTGAAATGGATATTTTTGTTGAAACATTCATATTAATGCTTTAGGATCTAAACTATGGATAATTTTAGCATTGGACAAGCAAAAGTGACCAAAGCGTGGTACCAATCAGATAATAAACATTTAATTTTCGTGTGTTATTTTAATGAATACGTTGTATATTGTAAGTTACATGGGTTGGATTCTACAATACCTACCACACTTGAAATAGCAATTTTCTTGTTGCAATGTTTTCTTTTAGCTAAAATATGATAAAGAATTATAAAATTCGGGCGCGGAAGCAAATATTTATATGATTTATTACAAAAATAATGTCAGATTTGACCTATTCTTGATGAATACGTTGTATATTGTAAGCTACATGGGCTGGATTCTAGAATACCTACCACACTTGAAATAGCAAGTTTCTTGTTGCAATGTTTTCTTTTAGCTAAAATATGATGAAGAATTATAAAATTTGGGCTCGGAAGCAAATATTTATATGATTTTTTACAAAAATAAAGTCAGATTTTACCTATTCTTGATGAATAAGTTGTATATTGTTAGCTAAATGGGCTGAATTCTAGATTACCAACCACACTTGAAATATTAATTTTCTTGTTGCAATGTTTTTTTTTAGCTAAAATATGATGAAGAATTATAAAATTCGGGCGCGAAACTAAATATTTATATGAATTTTTACAAAAATAAAGTCAGATTTTACCTATTCTATAATGAATAAGTTGTATATTGTAAGCTACATGGGCGGGATTTTAGAATAAACTACACACTTGAAATAGCAATTTTCTGGTTGCAATGTTTTCTTTTAGCTAAAATATGGTAAAGAAATATAAAATTCGGGGGCGAAAGCCAATATTTATATGATTTTTTACAAAAGTAAAGACAGATTTTACCTATTCTTGATGAATAAGTTGTGTATTGTAAGCTACATAAGCTGGAATCTAGAATACCTACCACACTTGAAATAGCAATTTTCTTGATCCATTGTTTTTTCTTTAAAATAGTAATTTTCTTGTTTCAATGTTTTGTTTTAGCTAAAATATGTTTAACAATTATAAAATTTGGGCGCGGAAGCTATTATTAATATGATTTTTTAAAAAAATATAGTCAGTTTTTACCTATTCTTGAAATGGATATTTTTGTTAAAACATTCATATTCATGCTTAAGCATCTATACTATGGATAATTTTAGCATTTGACGTGCAAAGGTGAACAAAACGTGGTACCAATCAGATAATAAACATTCAATTTTCGGGTGTTATTTTAATGAATACTTTGTATATTGTAAGCTACATGGGCTGGATTCTAGAATACCTACCACACTTGAAATAGCAATTTTCTTGTTGCAATGTTTTCTTTTAGCTAAAATATGATAAAGAATTATAAAATTTGGGCGCGATAGCAAATATTTATATGATTTTTTACAAAAATAAAATCAGATTTTACCTATTCTTGAAATAGATATTTTTATTAAAACATATATATTTATGCTTTAGGATCGATACTATGGATGGTTTAAGCATTGGACATGCAAAAGTGACCAAAACGTGGTACCAATCAGATAGTAAACATTCAAATATCGGGTGTCGTTTTAATGATTACGTTGTATATTGTAAGCTATATGGGCTGGATTCAAGAATACCTTCCACTCTTGAAATAGCAATTTTCTTGTTGCAATGTTTTCTTTTACCAAAATATGATAAAGAATTATAAAATTCGGGCGCGGAAGCAAATATTTATGATTTTTTACAAAAATATAATCATATTTTACCTATTTTTGATGAGTACATTGTATATTTTGAGCTACATAGGCTGGATTCTAGAATACCTACCACACATGAAATAGCAATTTTCTTATTGCAATGTTTTCTTTTAGCTAAAATATGATAAAGAATTATAAAATTCGGGCGCGGAAGCAAATATTTATATGATTTTTTACAAAAAGTCAGATTTTACCTATTCGTGAAATGGATATTTTTGTTAAAACATTCATATTCATGCTTTAGGATATATACTATAGATGGTTTTAAGCATTGGACATGCAAAAGTAACCAAAGGGTGGTACCAATCAGATAATAAACATTCAAATTTCGTGTGTCATTTTAATAAATACGTTGTATATTGTAAGCTACATGGGCTGGATTCTAGAATACCTACCACACTTGAAATAGACATTGTCTTGTTGCAATGTTTTCTTTTAGTTAAAATATGATGAAGAATTATAAAATTTGGGCTCGGAAGCAAATATTTATATGATTTTTTACAAAAATAAAGTCAGATTTTACCTATTCTTGATGAATAAGTTGTATATTGTTAGCTAAATGGGCTGAATTCTAGATTACCAACCACACTTGAAATAGTAATTTTCTTGTTGCAATGTTTTTTTTTAGCTAAAATATGATGAAGAATTATAAAATTCGGGCGCGAAACTAAATATTTATATGAATTTTTACAAAAATAAAGTCAGATTTTACCTATTCTATAATGAATAAGTTGTATATTGTAAGCTACATGGGCGGGATTTTTGAATAAACTACCACACTTGAAATAGCAATTTTCTGGTTGCAATGTTTTCTTTTAGCTAAAATATGATAAAGAAATATAAAATTCGGGGGCGAAAGCCAATATTTATATGATTTTTACAAAAGTAAAGACAGATTTTACCTATTCTTGATGAATAAGTTGTATATTGTAAGCTACATGGGCTGGAATCTAGAATACCTACCACACTTGAAATAGCAATTTTCTTGATCCATTGTTTTTTTTTAAAATAGTAATTTTCTTGTTTCAATGTTTTCTTTTAGCTAAAATATGTTTAAGAATTATAAAATTTGGGCTTGGAAGCTATTATTAATATGATTTTTTACAAAAATAAAGTCAGTTTTTACCTATTCTTGAAATGGATATTTTTGTTAAAACAGTCATATTCATGCTTTAGCATCTATACTATGGATAATTTTAGCATTTGACGTGCAAAGGTGAACAAAACGTGGTACCAATCAGATAATAAACATTCAATTTTCGGGTGTTATTTTGATGAATACTTTGTATATTGTAAGCTACATGGGCTGGATTCTAGAATACCTACCACACTTGAAATAGCAATTTTCTTGTTGCAATGTTTTCTTTTAGCTAAAATATGATAAAGAATTATAAAATTTGGGCGCGATTGCAAATATTTATATGATTTTTTACAAAAATAAAATCAGATTTTACCTATTCTTGAAATAGATATTTTTATTAAAACATATATATTTATGCTTTAGGATCGATACTATGGATGGTTTAAGCATTGGACATGCAAAAGTGACCAAAACGTGGTACCAATCAGATAGTAAACATTCAAATATCGGGTGTCGTTTTAATGATTACGTTGTATATTGTAAGCTATATGGGCTGGATTCAAGAATACCTTCCACTCTTGAAATAGCAATTTTCTTGTTGCAATGTTTTCTTTTACCAAAATATGATAAAGAATTATAAAATTCGGGCGCGGAAGCAAATATTTATAATTTTTTACAAAAATATAATCATATTTTACCTATTTTTGATGAGTACATTGTATATTTTGAGCTACATGGGCTGGATTCTAGAATACCTACCACACAAGAAATAGCAATTTTCTTATTGCAATGTTTTCTTTTAGCTAAAATATGATGAAGAATTATAAAATTCGGGCGAGGAAGCAAATATTTATATGATTTTTTACAAAAAGTCAGATTTTACCTATTCGTGAAATGGATATTTTTGTTAAAACATTCATATTCATGCTTTAGGATATATACTATAGATGGTTTTAAGCATTGGACATGCAAAAGTAACCAAAGCGTGGTACCAATCAGATAATAAACATTCATATTTCGTGTGTCATTTTAATAAATACGTTGTATATTGTAAGCTACATGGGCTGGATTCTAGAATACCTACCACACTTGAAATAGACATTGTCTTGTTGCAATGTTTTCTTTTAGTTAAAATATGATGAAGAATTATAAAATTTGGGCTCGGAAGCAAATATTTAAATGAATTTTTACAAAAATAAAGTCAGATTTTACCTATTCTATAATGAATAAGTTGTATATTGTAAGCTACATGGGCGGGATTTTAGAATAAACTACCACACTTGAAATAGCAATTTTCTGGTTGCAATGTTTTCTTTTAGCTAAAATATGATAAAGAAATATAAAATTCGGGGGCGAAAGCCAATATTTATATGATTTTTTACAAAAGTAAAGACAGATTTTACCTATTCTTGATGAATAAGTTGTATATTGTAAGCTACATGGGCTGGAATCTAGAATACCTACCACACTTTAAATAGCAATTTTCTTGATCCATTGTTTTTTTTTAAATAGTAATTTTCTTGTTTCAATGTTTTCTTTTAGCTAAAATATGTTTAAGAATTATAAAATTTGGGCTTGGAAGCTATTATTAATATGATTTTTTACAAAAATAAAGTCAGCTTTTACCTATTCTTGAAATGGTTATTTTTGTTAAAACAGTCATATTCATGCTTTAGCATCTATACTATGGATAATTTTAGCATTTGACGTGCAAAGGTGAACAAAACGTGGTACCAATCAGATAATTAACATTCAATTTTCGGGTGTTATTTTAATGAATACTTTGTATATTGTAAGCTACATGGGCTGGATTTTAGAATACCTACCACACTTGAAATAGCAATCTTCTTGTTGCAATGTTTTCTTTTATCTAAAATATGATAAAGAATTATAAAAGAATACCTACCACACTTGAAATAGCAATTTTCTTGTTGCAACGTTTTTTTTAGCTAAAATATGACTAAAATTTATAAAATTCGGGCGCGGAAGCAAATATTCATATATTTTAGCTAAAAGTTAACATTGCAACAAGAAAATTGCTATTTCAAGTGTTGTAGGTATTCTAGAATTCAGCCCATGTAGCTTACAATATACAACGTATTCATCAAGAATAGGTAAAATCTGACTTTATTTTTGTAGAAAATCATACAAATATATGCTTCCGCGCCCGACTTTTATAATTCTTGATCATATTTTATCTAAAAAAAAACAAATTGCTATTTCGTGTGTGGTAGGTATTCTAGAATACAGCCCATGTAGCTTACAATATACAACGTATTCATTAAAATGACATCTGAAAATTGAATGTTTATTATCTAAATAGTACCACGTTTTGGTCACTTTTGCATGTCCAATGCTAAAATTATCCATATTATAGATTCTAAAGCATAAATATGAATGTTTTAACAAAAATATCCATTTCAAGAATAGATGAAATCTGACTTTATTTGTGTAAAAAATCATATAAATATTTGCTTCTGCGCCCGAATTTTATAATTCTTTATCATATTTTAGCTAAAAGAAAACATTGCAAAAAAAAAATAGCTATTTCAAGTGTGGTAAGTATTCTAGAAAACATTGCAACAAGAAAATTGCTATTTCAAATGTGGTAGATATTCTAGAATCTAGCCACTGTAGCTAACAATATACAACGTATTCATCAAGAATAGGTAAAATCTGTCTTTATTTTTGTAAAAAATCATATAAATGTTTGCTTCCGCGCCCGAATTTTATAATTCTTCATCGTATTTTAGCTAAAAGAAAACATTGCAACAAGAAAATTGCTATTACAAATGTGGTATGTATTCTAGAATCCAGCCCATATACCTTACAATATACAGCGTATTAAAATGACACCCGAAAATTGAATTTTTATTATCTGATTGGTACCACGTTTTAGTCACTTTTGTATATCCAATGCTAAAATTATTCATAGTATAGATCCTAAAGCATGAATATGAATGTTTTAACAAAAATATTCATTTCAAGAATATGTAAAATCTGACTTTATTTTTGAAAAAAATTATATAAATATTTGCGTCCGCGCCCAAATTTTATAATTCTTTATTATATTTTGGCTAAAAGGAAACATTGCAACAAGAAAGTTGCTATTTCAAGTGTGGTAGGTATTCTAGAATACTGCCCATGTAGCTTACAATATACAACGTATTCGTTAAAATGACACCGGAAAATTGAATGTTTATTATCTGATTGATACCACATTTTGGTTACTTTTGCATGTCCAATGCTTAAAACCATCCATAGTGTAGATCCTAAAGCATGAATATGAATGTTTTAACAAAAATATCCATTTCAAGAATAGGTAAAATCTGACTTTATTTTTTTGAAAATCATATAAATATTTGCGTCCGCGCCCGAATTTTATAATTCTTCATCATATTTTAGCTAAGAGAAAACATTGCAACAAGAAAATTGCTATTTCAAGTGTGGTAGGTATTCTAAAATCCAGCTTATGTAGCTTACAATATACAACGTAGTCATCAAGACTAGTTAAAATCTGACTTTATTTTTGTAAAAAAACATATTAATATTTGCTTCCGCGCCAGAATATTATAATT
This sequence comes from Stenolophus ochropezus, assembly GCA_035578165.1. Lineage (NCBI taxonomy): Eukaryota > Metazoa > Arthropoda > Insecta > Coleoptera > Carabidae > Stenolophus > Stenolophus ochropezus. The sequence continues at coordinate 88,561 of JAQOWZ010000084.1, read as the reverse complement.
CTTCATCATATTTTAGCTAAAAGAAAACATTGCAACAAGAAAATTACTATTTCAAGTGTGGTAGGTATTCTAGAAACCAGCCCATGTAGCATACAATATAAAACGTATTCATTAAAATGACACCTGAAAATTGAATGTTTATTATTTGATTGGTACCACGTTTTGGTCACTTTTGCATGTCCAATGCTTAAAACCATCCATAGTATAGATCCTAAAGCATGAATATGAATGTTTTAACAACAATATCCATTTCAAGAATAGGTAAAATCTGACTTCATTTATGTAAAAAATCATATAAATATTTGCTTCCGCGCCCGAATTTTATATTTCTTCACCACATTTTAGCTAAAAGAAAACATTGCAACAAGAAAATTGCTATTTCAAGTGTGGTAGGTTTTTAGAATCCAGCCAATGTAGCTTACAATATAAAACGTATTTATCAAGAAAAGGTAGATTCTGACTTTATTTTTGAAAAAATTCTTATAAATATTTGCTTCCGCGCCCGAATTTTATAATTCTTCAACATATTTTAGCTTAAAGAAAACATTGCAACAAGAAAATTGCTATTTCAGGTGTGGTAGGTATTCTAGAATCCAGTCCATGTAGCTTACAGTATACAACATATTCATTAAAATGACACCCAAAAATTGAATGTTTATTATCGGATTAGTACCACGTTTTGGTCACTTTTGTATGTTCAATGCTTAAAACCATCCATTGTATAGATCCTAAAGCATGAATAAGAATGTATTAACAAAAATATTCATTCCAAGAATAGGTAAAATTTGACTTAATTTTTGTAAAAAATCATATAAATATATGCTTTCGCGCCCGAATTTTATAATTCTTTATCATATTTTAGCTAAAAGAAAACATTGCAACAAGAAAATTGCTATTTCAAGTGTGGTAGGTATTCTAGAATCCAGCCCATGTAGCTTACAATATACAACGTATTCATTAAAATGACTCCCGAAAATTGAATGTTTTTTATCTGATTGGTACCACGTTTAGCTCACTTTTGCATGTCCAATGCTAAAACTATCCATAGTATAGATCCTAAAGCATGAATATGAATGATTTAACAAAAATATGCATTTCAAGAATAGGTAAAATCTGACTTTATTTTTGTAAAAAATCATATAAAATTATAGTGGTTAATAGTGATGAGCTAGACACTATGATGATACGTGACATTCCTTAGTTTAAGAACTATATAAGCTTGTAGAATTAGTATAATTACTTAGTCTTACGTTTGTATACTGAATTGCTGTTACTCTTCATCAACATTATATTGTACTCATAAATAAAATACTTTTTAAAAACGCGTTCAACCAATAAAGAAATTTAAGTGGCGCAGTCAGTAGGATTGCCAAAACAATTTAGCGGAGATAAATTGTTTCACTTCGTGATTAATTTGGCAATTTGAACAATCGGTTAACGCGTATTTGCATCCCTGGTTCCTCAGAGCACATCAGAGCCAGGAGCATCTCGAGGAGCCAAGCTGAAAGCACATTAGAATCCCCAGGGCCAGTTCGAGAACCAGTAGACGACTTCAGAGCACATGAAGGCCTCACTACTTGTATTTTCGTGAGTACCACATGTCGTACAGAGATATTTCAGATACCTTGTCAGACACTTCAGACATTGAAATTAATAATTCTAAAATCAAATCAAATATTAAAGACCCCACGACTCAACATGGCAGTATTAAAAAAATAATATTTAGATATGCTGTTAGAGTTCCACGGGGAACGTGAACTATTACCTAGATTTATTAGCGTTAGCAAGAAATTAGTTAGCACATTTTACATTACCACAAATCCAAATGACTTCCAAAACGAATATTTAATAAATAGTATAGTAAGTAAAATAAAAGGCGAAGCAGCAATTAATATAACTAAAGAAGAACTAAAAACAGCGTTGAAAAATGCCTATTCCGACAAACGGGACTGGTTTACTTTAAACATGGAAATTACAGAACTCAAACAAAATTCTAATGAAAACGTTTTTGATTTTTACGGAAGATTACAACACCTTTTAAATTTACAAATTTCGTATATATCAACAAACGCCAGAACTGAAGCAGCCGCTGTCATGGTAGATTATTTTCGAAATTATGCTCTTCTGATTTAAATACAGCACTAAACATGTTAGCAAATGTCTTCCAATTTGAATATTATTTATAATCCAAACTTGCTAACCCAAACACAAACAAAACTATTCAAAAACCGACCAGACACAACATTCCAAAACCTGTACAGTATAGGAATTTCACACACAGTAATTTCTACAGACCACCTCATTCTCAACAACCTGTACAACAAACACACAGACAATATACACCGCAAACACAACCAGCAAGGCAAGGTTATTCTCATAATCAAAATTATCTAAAACCTACACCAATGAGCATATCAACCCGAAATACTACAACACAATACCGTTCAAGACCTGGTCAAAATCAGTTTACACAAAATCGTGTGACAACGCCACACTACATGGCAGAAGAATTGCTAAACATAAACGACACAGCTGCTGATGATAACTCATTCGAATTCTACGAGGAATCACCCGATCAAGGTACACGCGATAACATTGAACATAATATGCAAACGCTGATGACCCTTTTTTAGACAATTCCCTCGGAAACCCATTACTCACAATCGAGTTAATGAACTTAACTAATAAAAGCAAACTACCCTATGTCTTGTTCCCTGAAAATAATTTAAAAGTGTTAATAGATACCGGCAGCACAAAATCTTTTATAAGACCTCATATAGCAAAAAAATTCTACAAAAATTCTATCATAAAAGACCCCTTCCAAATTTCAATTGCACACGGTACATCAGTAGAAAATTACAGCACGTTTGTACCCATTCCAAAAATATTTAATTTAAAAAAAAATAGTTTAAAATATCATATTTTCAATTTTCATGAGGAATTTGATCTAGTTTTGGGGCTCGATAATTTGAAATCACTAAAAGTAACCATAGATTTGAACAAAAATTTGATTATAACACCTACTTGCAAAATTAAAATTCAACATTAAAACTCTTAAGTTAATATAAATAATATTAATCATAAAGACATTACTGTTACAATAGAACCAAAAACAGAAAGAGTTATGAAAGTCGAAGTTAACCAAAGAAATGGGACTGTCTTACTACCACAACGATGTACAAACAATTTAATCTTCCCTGAAAGCGTTGTCACTGCAAAAAAACCATTACGCATTATGTACCGTTATTAACAAATCGGCTTCTTATATAACATTTAAACAAGTAAAACCAGTCAATGTAGAAAGTATATGCAATTATGTAACATACTCTTCTTCTAATCTAAATTCCATTCAGTCCGAAATAATTAAAATTGACACTTCCAAAATTAGAAAAGAACCCATGAATCAGGAAGAAAAAACAGCTATTTCTAAGTTAATCAATGACTTCCCCAACATCTTTCACTCATATGACAAAAAATTAACCTTTACCAATCAAGTTAAGCATTCGATTAAAACAAAAGACGAATTACCTACTTATACGAAATCGTATAGGTACCCTGCAATTCATCGCGCGGAAGTAGCGTTTCTTGGACACATAGTAACTTCAGACGGCGTGAAACCTAATCCTGGCAATTTTAAATTATCCTATTCCAAAAACAACTAAACAAATTAAAGGATTTCTTGGTCTGTTAGGTTATTATAGGAAATTTATCAAAGACTTCGCAAAAATTACAAAACCATTGACTAAGTGTTTGAAGAAAGATGCAGTCATAGACCCCAACAATCCCGAATACCGACAGTGTTTCGAAACGTGCAAAAATCTGTTGACTAACGAACCTTTGCTACAATACCCTGACTTCGAGAAAGAATTCAACCTGACATGTGACGCTAGTGACGTGGCAATAGGAGCAGTGTTGTCTCAAGGCAGCCTAGGCAATGACCTACTAGTAGCTTACGCTAGCAGGACACTAAACGATGCCGAGTCAAATTACGCAACAATTGAAAAGGAATTACTCGCTATTATTTGGGCTACCCAATATTTTAGACCGTACCTTTTTGGACGTAAATTCAAAATTTATACCGACCATCAACCCTTACAGTATATAATTTCGTTAAAACAATGCAGCCAAAAATTAATAAGGTGGCGCCTCAAATTGGAAGAATTTGACTATGAAGTCATTTATAAGAAAGGAAAACTCAATACGAACGCCGATGCTTTAAGTCGTATACCATCTGGAAATAATAACGAAATTCAAAATTCTTACTCACCACCCTTAATAGACGAATCACCATTAATTATCTATCAGGATTATTTGGATCAAAAACAACATCAAAATTCTAACCACAGCAATATAATAGAAGTAACAGGTGATCTGTTTGACGCACCTCCTGATTATAGTCTCGCTCACTGCGTGAGCAAAGATTTAACAATGTCACTAGGTATCGGTAAACAATTCAGATTAAAATTCATTAATGTCGACAAATTAACAGCCCAAAATCCAAAACTCCATAATATCGTCTACCTCAAGTTCGCAAAAAGATATCTGTTGTACTTAATAACAAAAGAACTACATTATAATAAACCCACCAAGCAAGACATTTTCTACACCCTCCTAAATTTAAAGAAATTCTGTTTACTCCATAAAATAAAAAGATTGGGCATACCAAAATTAGATTGCGGTCACGATAATCAAAATTGGCACGAAATCAAATCAATGTTAAATTACATTTTTAACGACTCCGACATACTAGTGACAGTCTTTAATAATTCACCAATATCTCAAATTGAACTTAACATAAATAAATCGGAAAACATTGAACATTTTAATAAGTTTATGGAAGACTTTTACAAACAATTAACAAAAAAGATAAACACAATGACACTCAATCCTTATTAGTTGAGGTGGGTGACGGACAGAAAGACGAGGACGCGATAATAATAGACGACTCAGCAAGTGATAGCGCTATCACAATACACTCTAGCAGTCAAAACCCTATTGTTGGAATTCCTATAATCGAAAACCCAGTGAATTACTGAAAAAACCAAATTATAATAAGCGAATGTGAATACAACCCTAAACCTGTCGATATTTCAAAATTATACGAAACCAAAAAGATGCGGCTTTCCGTCGAATTTTCAAAAGATAATTACGAAATCGAAATTATATCTTTTATTAAACAATACGTTGTTCCAAATGTAAAATATTACATATTTTTCAAAAATGACCTCTGTGAGAAATTTAGTCGTATACTACAAAAATACTTTACAAATTCACAGATAAAATAATAAAATGCACAAGTTTCTTAACCGACGTTACTGAAAATGATGAAATCACAAATATTATATCAGTGTATCATTGTGGCAAAACAAACCATAGAGGGATTGACGAAACTGAAATGCGCATTAAAAACAATGCTATTGGCCTAACCAAAGGAACACGATCCAAATCTTTATAAACAATTGCGACATATGTCAAGTTACTAAATATGATAGAAAGCCCCCTAACTTAAAACTAAACGTAACACCTACAGCTACAAAACCTTTCCAGATCCTGCATGTAGATAGCATCACGCTGGAACAAGCTAAATTTTTAACATAGATTCATTTTCCAAATATGCGCAAGCATACAAATTAAATTCGGGACAAGGCATAGAAGTCGTTAATAACCTTATAAAATATTTTACTCACCACGGAATTCCTAAACAGATTATTTCGGACAACGGGCTCGAATTTAAAAATTCACTTGTAAAAGAACTGCTAGCCTTGCACAAAATTGATATACAATTCATAAGCTCTCAACACCCAGAATCTAACGGCATAATAGAACGTTTCCATTCAACACTTATTGAACCCATTAGATTATTTAACAATCAGAAAGAATTTAACACAGAACCCATAGAATCAAAAGTAAATTACGCCCTATTAGCCTACAACAACACAATTCATTCGGTCACCAAATTAAAGCCAAGTAAAATTATTACAGGACACTTGGATTTGAATTCACCATTTAATATTGATATCGAAAAACAACTATATAATTATATAGAAACCCATAAAAATAAAACAAAATTATTGTACGAAAATATTAAAGATAGAATACAACAAAACAAAGAAAAAGTTATAGACAAATGTAATCAAACCAGAGAAGAATTACCCGATATCCCTAAGAAAGTATATGTTAAAAACAAACAAAATCAACAAAAAACCAAGAATAAATATAAACCCGAAATTATCACAAAACTTAACAAAAATTTGAAAACAGGAAAAATTAAAACCACTCATGGCAATACGACCGAATATATACACATTTCTTACCTTAAGCGCCCTAGACAAAATACTTAAAAAATCTAATCGGTTCCAGGTTCCTCACGTTGGGGCAAGGAACAATAATTAAAAATGTAACGGAAAATTTCGGGATACTCCCCATCAATCTTGGACATGCAAAACTAGAAAAGACCACTCACACATTTACACATTATTACAACCTCACACCCATCTTCAATCAATACAACAGTTTAAATACACAATACACCACTTTAAAAACAACCATAGCAAATAACCCTGAATATCTTACCGAACTCAGTAACTATGACAAAATATTAGAATTTATCCGGACAAATTTAGACTCTAAAATTAATAAAATCGGAATTCATTTGAATCATCACAAAACTAAACGAGGGTTAATCAATGGATTAGGAACAATATTCAAATCAATCACCGGAAATTTGGACGCAGAAGACGGAAAGCGATACTATGAAATATTAGCACATATGCAAGAAAACGAGCATAATTTGGAAAGTCAACTTAGACAGGCATATTCAGTATATCTCCAAATTATTCAAAATTTTAATAATACAATTTTAGACATTCAACATAATAAAGAAATATTAAAATCAAAGATTCTGCAACTTTTCGAAATTATTAACAATATGCATTTCCAAGACATTTTGTATGCAAAAAATATTTACGACCAGTTAATTATATTATACAACTCTATACTGAACGTCCTACAAGACATTGAAAATTCTGTCACTTTCTGTAAACTAAGAACATTACATCCTAGCATAATACACCCCGCGGAACTTCTGGCCGAATTACAAAAAATATCTAGTCTCTACCATTTAGACCTACCATTCAAATCAAGACAAGAAAATTTATTAAATATTGAGTCGTTATTAAAAATAAATTGCAAAATTTAAACAACACAAATAATTTACTTTATATCAACCCCAATAAATTTTGAAAAAAGTTTCGAACTTTATTACATGTATCCCATTCCAACAAAATACGAGTCAGGGTTTATTACGATTATTCCAAACACTAAATATTTACTAAAGTCTGACAAGGAGATTGTACCTCTATATGATATATGTGTCCACTCGAAAATATTCCAATGTCCAAACAAATAACATGGGCACTTCACTACAACTTGCGAAGAAGAAATAAACCTCATTGAAAACCACGTCGAAGTAATCCCAGAAATCAACAAATATCTGGCCGTGCTTCCCAAGGAGGAAAAAATAACCATTAAATGCAAGGAGGAAATGAAAATTCAGCCATCACAAGGAATCTACCTAATCAATAACCAAGAAAACTGCAAAATCCACTTCAGAGAGAAAATTCTGGTTTTCCAAAGCAAAACCCATGGCCAACCCTTACTACTCCCAAAACTAAACTCAAGAATCCCAGTACATAAAATTGCTATTTTTTCCATCAATCTAAACCTCATTAAACTGAATGATATTTTCTTCAACTCTGTTGTACCTATAACAAATGAGCAATTCACTATGCATATCCCGAGCATATAGTCAATCATTGTGTACGCCATTATCATAATCGCCTGCTGTTACGCCCTGCGACGATACATGAAGAAACGAAGAACGAGAAAATCGACTTCGGGGAACACTATTTCCAATCATCCAGAAGAGGTCGAGCTCCAACTACCACGAGAGGTTCGAATCTGAGGAGGGAGGAGTTATAGTGGTTAATAGTGATGAGCTAGACACTATAGTGATACGTGTCATTCCTTAGTTTAAGAACTATATTAGCTTGTAGAATTAGAATAATTAGTTAGTCTTAAATTTGTATACTGAATTGCTGTTACTCTGTATCAACACTATATTGTACTCATAAATAAAACACTTTTTAAAAACGCGTTCAACCAATAAAGACATTTAAGTTAAATATTTGCTTCGGCGCCCGAATTTTATAAGCTAAACGAAAACATTGCAACAAGAAAATTACTATTTCAAGTGTTGTAAGTATTCTAGAATCCAGCCCATGTAGCTTCCAATATACAATGTATTCATTAAAATGACACCCTGATTGGTACCACGTTTTGGTCACTTTTGCATGTCCAATGCTTAAAACCAACCATAGTATAAATCCTAAAGAATAAACATGAATGTTTTAACAAAAATATCCATTTCAAGAATAGGTAAAATCTGACTTTATTTTTGTAAAAAATAATATAAATATTTGCTTTCGCGGCCGAATTTTATAATTCTTCATCATATTTTAGCTAAAAGAAAACATTGCAATAAGAAAATTGCTATTTCAAGTGTGGTAGGTATTCTAGTATCCAGCCCATGTAGCTTACAATATACAACGTATTCAATAAAATGACACCCGAAAATTGAATGTTTATTATTTGATTGGTACCACGTTTTGGTCACTTTTGCATGTTTAATGTTAAAATATCTATAGTATAGATCCTAAAGCATGAATATAAATGTTTTAGCAAAAATATCCAAGAATAGTTAAAATCTGCCTTTATTTTTGTAATTAATCATATAAATATTTGCTTCAGCGCCCGAATTTAATCATTCTTGATCATATTTTAGTTAAAGAAAACATTGCAACAAGAAAATTGCTATTTCAAGTGTGGTAGGTATTCTAGAATCAATTTTCGGGTGTCATTTTAACTAATAAATTGTATATTGTAAGCTACATGGGCTGGCTTCTAAAATACCTACCACACTTGAAATAGCAATTTTCTTGTTGCAATGTTTTCTTTTAGCTAAAATATAATAAAGAATTATAAAATTCGGGCGCGGAAACAAATATTTAAATGATTTTTTACAAAAATAAAGTCAGTTTTTACCTATTCTTGAAATGGATATTTTTGTTAAAACATTTATATTCGTGCTTTAGGATCTATACTATGGATGGTTTTAAGTATTGGACAAGCAAAAGTGACCAAGACGTGGTACCAATCAGATAATAAACATTTAATTTTCGGGTGTCATTTTAATGAATACGTTGTATATTGTAAGCTACAAGGGCTGGAATCTAGAATCAATTTTCAGGTGTCATTTTAATGCATACGTTGTATATTGTAAGCTAAATGGCTGGATTCTAGAATACCTACTAAACTTGAAATAGCAATGTTTTCTTTTAGCTAAAATATGATGAAGAATTATAAAATTCGGGCGCGGAAGCAAATATTTATATTATTTTTTACAAAAATAAAGTCAGATTTTACCTATTCTTGAATTTAATATTTTTGTTAAAACATTTATATTCATGCTTTAGGATCAATAATACAGATGGTTTTAGCATTAGACATGCAAAAGTGACCAAAACGTGGTACCAACCAGATAATAAACATTCAATTTTCGGGTGTCCTTTTAATGAATACGTTGTATATCGTTAAATATGAATAATTATGAAAGTAAGTTGACTTTATAGGATACCTTTTTAATTTTAGAACAACTTGTACTCTTACGCTTTTTGCGCTAAAATGATTAGGTAAAGAGATACAGCAGTTGAAAAAAATAACATTGAAATCGCTATGCGCCACTTTCCATTTCTACACCCGGTATATCCATAGTATAGATCCCAAAGCATGAATATGAATGTTTTAACAAAAATATCCATTTCAAGAATAGGTAAAATCTCACTCAATTTTTATCAAAAGTCATATAAATAATTGTTTCCGCGCCCGTATTTTATATTTCTTTATCAAATTTTAGCTAAAAGGAGCCATTGCAACAAGAAAATTGCTATTTCAAGTGTGGTAGGTATTCTACATTCCAGCCCATGTAGCTTACAATATACAACGTATTCATTAAAATGACACCCGAAAATTGAATGTTTATTATCTGATTAGTATCACGTTTTGGTCACTTTTACATGTTCAATGCTAAAGCCATCCATAGTATAGATAATAAAGCATGAATATGAATGTTTTAACAAAAATATCCATTTCAAGAATAGGTAAAATCTGATTTTATTTTTGTAAAAAATCATATAAATATTTACTTCTGCGCCCGAATTTTATAATTCTTTATCATATTTAGGCTAAAAGAAAACATTGCATCAAGAAAATTGCTATTTCAAGTGTGGTAGGTATTCTAGAATCCAGCCCACGTAGCTTACAAAATACAACTTATTCATTAAAATGACAGCCGAAAATTAAATGTTTATTATGTGATTGGTACTACGTTTTGGTCACTTTTGCATGTGCAACGCTTAAAACCATCTATAGTATAGATCCTAAACCATGAATATAAATGTTTTAACAAAAATATCCATTTAAAAAATAGGTAAAATCTGACTTTATTTTTGTAAAAAATCATGTAAATATTTGCTTCCGTACCCGAATTTTATAATTCTTCCTCATATTTTAGATAGAAAAAAACATTGCAACAAGAAAATTGCTATTTCAAGTGTGGTAGGTATTCAAGAATCCAGCCTAAATAGCTTACAATATACAACGTATTCATTAAAATGACACCCGAAAATTTTATGTTTATTATGTAATTGTTATAACGTTTTGGTCACTTTTGCATGTCCAATGCTTAAAACCATCGATAGTAAAGATCCTAAAGCATGAATATGAATGTTTTAACAAAAATATTTGTTTCAAAAATATATAAAATCTGACTTTATTTTTGTAAAAAATCATATAAATATTTGCTTCCGCGCCAAAATTTTTTAATTCTTCATCATATTTTAGCTAAAAGTTAGCATTGCAACAAAAAAATAGCTATTTCAAGAGTGGTAGGTATTCTAGAATCCAGCCCATGTATCTTACAATATACAAAGTAATCTTTTCAAATGACACCTGAAAATTGAATGTTTATTATCTGATTGGTACTACGTTTTGGTAACTTCTGCATGTCCAATGCTTGAAACCATTCATAGTATAGATCCTAAAGCATGAATATAAATGTTTTAACAAAAATATTCATTGCAAGTATAGGTAAAATCAGACTTTATTTTTTGTAAAAAATCATATAAATATTTGATTCCGCACCCGAGATTTATAATTCTTCATTATATTTTAGCTAGAAGAAAACATTGCAACAAGAAAATTGCTATTTCAAGTGTGGTAGGTATTCTAGAATCCAGCCTATGTAGCTTACAATATACAACGTATTCATTAAAATGACACCCAAAAATTAAATGTTTATTATCTGATTGGAATCACATTTCGGTCACTTTTGCATGTCCAATGCTAAAACCATCCATAGTATAGATCCTAATGCATGAATATGAATGTTTTAACAAAAATATCCATTTCAAGAATAAGTAAAATCTGAATTTTTTTGTAAAAAATCACATGAATATTTGCTTCCGCACCCGAATTTTATAAATCTTTATCATATTTTAGCTAAAAGAAAACATTGCAACAAGAGAATTGCTATTTCAATTGTGGTAGGTATTCCAAAATCCAGGCCATGTAGCTTACAATATACCACGTATTCATTAAAATGACACCCTAAAATTGAATGTTTATTATCTGATTGGTAGCACGTTTTGGTCTATTCTATGGATGGTTTTAGCATTGGAATCCAGCCCATGCAACTTACAATATACAACATATTCATTAAAATGACACCCAAAAATTGAATGTTTATTATCTGATTGGTACCACGTTTTGGTCACTTCTGCATGTCCAATGCTGAAAACCATTCATAGTATAGATCCTACAGCATGAATATGAATGTTTTACCAAAACTATCCTTCTCAATAATAGTTAAAATGTGACTTTTTTTGTAAAAAATCATATAAATATTTGCTTCCGCACCCGAATTTTATAATTCTTCATCATATTTTAGCTAGAAAAGAACATTGCAACAAGAAAATTGCTATTTCAAGTGTGGTAGGTATTCTAGAATCCAGCCCATGTAGCTTACAATATACAAGGTAATCATTAAAATGACACCCGAAAATTGAATGTTTATTATCTTATTGGTACCACAATTTGGTCACTTTTGCATGTCCAATGCTTAAAACCATCCATAGTATAGATCCTAAAGCATAAATATGAATGTTTTAACAAAAATATCTATTTCAAGAATAGTTAAAATCTGACTTTATTTTTGTAAAAAATCATATAGATATGTGCTTCCGCGCCCGAATTTTATAATTCTTTATCATATTTTAGCTAAAAGAAAACATTGCAACAAGAAAATTGCTATTTCAATTGTGGTAGATATTCTAGAATCCAGCCCATGTAGCTTACAATATACAACGTATTCATTAAAATGACACCCGAAAATTTTATGTTTATTATGTAATTGTTATAACGTTTTGGTCACTTTTGCATGTCCAATGCTTAAAACCATCCACAGTATAGATCCTAGAGCATAAATATGAATGTTTTAACAAAAATATCTATTTCAAGAATAGGTAAAATCTGACTTTATTTTGGAAAAAATCATATAAATATTTGCTTCCGCGCCAGATTTTTTTAATACTTCATCATATTTTAGCTAAAAGAAAACATTGCAACAAGAAAATTGCTAGTTCAAGAGTGGTAAGTATTATAGAATCCAGCCCATGTATCTTACAATATACAACGTAATCATTTCAAATGACACCCGAAAATTGAATGTTTATTATCTGATAGGTACCACGTTTAGGTCACTTTTGCATGACCAATGCCTAAAACCATCCATAGTATAGATCCTACAGCATGAATATGAATGTTTTACCAAAACTATCCTTCTCAATAAAAGGTAAAATCTGACTTTGTTTGTAAAAAATCATATAAATATTTGCTTCTGCGCCCGAATTTTATAATTCTTCATCATGTTCTAGCTAAAAGATAACATTGCAACAAGAAAATTGCTATTTCAAGTGTGGTAGGTATTCTAGAATCCAGCCCATGTAGCTTACAATAGACAACGTATTCATTAAAATGACACCGGAAAATTTAATGTTTATTATGTGATTGGTACCACGTTTTGGTAACTTTTGCATGTCCAATGCTTAAAACCATCCATAGTAATGATCCTAAAGCATGAATATGAATGTTTTAACAAAAATATCCATTTCAAAAATAGATAAAATCTGACATTGTTTTTTGTAAAAAATCATATAAATATTTGCTTCCGCACCCGAATTTTATAATTCTTCATCATATTTTAGCTAGAAGAAAATATTGCAACAAGAAAATTGTTATTTCAAGTGTGGTAGGTGTTCTAGAATCCAGCCTATGTAGCTTACAATATACAACGTATTCATAAAAATGACACTTGGAAATTGAATGTTTATTATTTGATTGGTACCACGTTTGGTCACTTTTGCATGTCAAATGCTAAAACCGTCCATAGTATAGATCCTAAAGAATGAATGTGAATGTTTTAACAAAAATATCCATTTCAAGATTAGGTAAAATCTGACTATATTTTTATAAAAAACCATATAAATATTTGCTTCCGCGCCCAAATTTTATAATTTTTCATCATATTTTAGCTAAAAGAAAAACATTGCAACAAGAAAATTGCTATTTCAAGTGTGGTAGGTATTCCAGAATCCAGCCCATGTAGCTTTCAATATACTAGGTATTCATTAAAATGACACCCGAAAATTGAATGTTTATTATCTGATTGGTAACACGTTTTGGTCACTTTTGCATGTCCAATGCTAAAACCATCCATAGTATAGATCCTAAAGCATGAATATGAATGTTTTAACAAAAATATCCATTTCAAGAATAGGTAAAATCTGAATTTATTTTTGTAAAAAATCATATAAAAATTTGCTTCCGCGCCCGAATTTTATAATTATTAATAATATATTAGCTAAAAAAAAAAACATTGCAACAAGAAAATTGCTATATCAAGTGTGGTAGGTATTCTAGAATCCGGCCCTTGTAGCTTACAATATACAACGTATTCATTAAAATGACACCCGAAAATTGAATGTGTATTATCTAAATTGGTACCATGTTTTCGTCACTTTTGCATGTCCAATGCTTAAATTATCCATAGTATAGATCTTAAAGCATGAATATGAATGTTTTAACAAAAATATAGATTTCAAGAATATGTAAAATCTGACTTCATTTTTGTAAAAAATCATATAAATATTTGCTTCCGCGCCCGAATTTTATAATTCTTCATCATATTTTAGTTAAAAGAAAACATTGCAACAAGAAAATTGCTATTTCAAGTAGGTATGATAGATTCAATTTTCGGGTGTCATTTTAATGAATACGTTGTATATTGTAAGCAACATGGGCTGGATTCTAGATTACCTACCACACTTGAAATAGCAATGTTCTTGTTGCAATGTTTTATTTTAGCTAAAATATGTTGAAGAATTATAAAATTCGGGCGCGGAAGCAAATATTTATATGATTTTTTACAAAAATATAGTCAGATTTTACCTATTCTTGAAATGGATATTTCTGTTAAAATATTCATATTCATGCTTTCGGATCTATACTATGGATGGTTTTAAGCATTGGACATGCAAAAGTGACTAAAACGTGGTACCAATCAGATAATAAACATTCAATTTTCGGGTGTCATTTTGATGAATACGTTGTATATTGTAAGCTATATGGGCTGGATTGTAGAATACCTACCACACTTGATATAACAAATTTCTTGTTGCAATGTTTTCTTTTAGCTAAATTATGATAAAGAATTATAAAATTCGGGCGCGGAACCAAATATTTATATGACTTTTTACAAAAATAAAGTCAGATTTTACCTATTCTTGAAATGGATATTTTTGTTAAAACATTTATATTTGTTCTGTTTTAAATATTTCTTTACAGGATGTTCTATTAGTCAGTAGAAAAATATTTCGTATCGCACGTTTTTCAATTTTAAAAATGCGTACTGATGAAGGCGATACACCCCAGAGAATTATGCCATATCTAATGATTGGGTAAAACTTTGCTTGATAAAATGTTTTTGCAGTATTCACGTTCGTTAGTTGTCTTAACCTTTTAAGAAGAGAACACAAAGGTGTTAACTGTTTACAAAGATTATCTATATGAGGCTCCCATAGTAGATTTTCTTGTAATTCAAGACCAAGTACTGTAAAATTTTCGACTCCTGGTAAGCTTTGATTATTACAATGAATGTGAAGGCTTTCATTACGATTTTTATTAGAGAAATTAATAATTGCAGATTTATTTATATTTAAAGTTAGATTTAAAGATGCAAACCAATTAGATAATTCAGAAAAATGTTTGATATTTCGATCGCACTGGCAATCCCAGATATTAGTACAGATAAGTCATCCGCATACGCGACAAAAAGATGAATGTAAATTGAATGTAAAGTATTTTGCAACAAATTTTGTATACCATTCACATACAATGAAAATATTACAGGACCAAGAATGGACCCTTATGGTACTCCACATTTAGTTGTTTGAAAATTTGATTTGTTGTTCTTAAAAGTTACTGTTTGCAGACGATTTATAAGGTATGATTCGATACATTTTTCACAGGGACCTCTTAAACCATGACAATTTGCTATATGAACAAGAGTAGAGTGTTTGACATAATCGAAAGCTTTCGATAAGTCAATAAATCCACCACATACATTGTTGCCAGCATCTAAGGTGGTGTAAATACGATCAAGAAAATTTGTAAGTGCGGTAACTGTACTGTGTTCCTTCCGGAAACCATGTTGTTCGTCAATTAGTAATTCATTCTTCTCACGGAAAGATGAGACTCTAGTTAGCATAATTTTTTAAAAATTTTGTGAAAACCAGAAAGGAGGGAGATGGGTCTGTAATTTGAAACTAACTCATTATCCCCCTTTTTATATAACGGTACAACTTTTAACTTTTTTAAAATTTCAGGAAAAATTCCTTGAGTTAAGGATACGTTAATGCAATAAGCAATAGGAGCTATTTATTTTTTATTTATTTATTTATTGATGAACATTTGGAGAACCAACAGTTTTCTAAAACCAATTATAGGTTACCACTGAATGATACATTTATATTAACAATGCAATAAGTAGCACAAAGATAAACAATGAAAAAATTTGAAATTCCATGAATACACAAAAATACAACAGATAAATGTTTAAGACACTGACTTACATGATTAACTAATTATTAACACAAGACTTCAATATTTCTCTTTTAAATGTATGAAAAATATCTACGTGGCTAAAATTATTATTGTATAATGACATTAGTCTATTAATGGGAAAATTTTTTATAGTTATTAGTAGCAGCTTTGTGTGTGTGAAAAAGTGAGATAGGAAGAGTCGTTTTTTGAGGGACATGAAAATTAAAATATTGTAAAAATGAACTGCAGTCTACATTGTTGTTAAATATTTTATATAGTATTGTCATGTCTGATAAAACTCTTCTAGTTTGAAGACTATTTATTTTGAAATATTGAAGTCTAGCTTCATAGTTAGGAATATCCACATTAAATTTAGCTTATAGTACATATAAAAATCTTTTTTGTATACCTTCTATTAGATGTATGTTCTTTTTATACGTCGGGTTCCATATCACTGATGCATATTCTAGTTTAGAACGTACGAAAGCGTTATACAAACATATAGTAGGAAATGGGTCAGTAAAACTTTTACAAGTACGTATAACAAAACCAAGCATTCGGTAAGAGTGTTTAACCATAGAATCTATATGGAAGTTATGTAATAATTTTGGATCAAACATAATTCCTAAGTCTTTAACAATGAATTCTTTTTTTATTGCATTATTATTAAAATTGTGACAGATAGTTATTTCTGCAATAAGAATAGAATTTATCTAAATCATGTTGTAGGTCAACAGAATCGTTTACATTGGTTATAGTTTTGAATATTTTAAGATCATCTGCGTACATTAGGAAATGTGAATTTTGAAAACAAGTACTTACATCGTTTATATATAAATTGAATAATATGGGGCCAAGGTGCGAACCTTGAGACACTCCTGATGTTACTGTTATTGATCGCGACTTATAACCATTGCAATAAACGAGTTGGGACCTATGGGATATATATGATTCAATCCATCTTAACAAAGTTCCATGTATTCCAAGTTTAGAAAGTTTGAATATAAGTGTAGGATGATGAACCCGACCAAACGCCTTACTAAAATCCGTATATATTACATCCACTTGTTTCCGTTCGTCCATATTTGAGCTTAAATATTCTTTAAAGGGAACTAAATTGGTTGGTATTGATCTTTCGGTACAAAATCCATGTTGCTCAGGTATAATAAGATTTTGTAATGGTACTTTTATTTGTTGAACTACTAGAGCTTCAAAGATTTTGCCGAAGGTGGATAATAATGATATAGGCCTATAACTAACTGCCTCGTTAACATCCCCATATTTGTAAATAGGTGTTATATAAGAAGTTTTCCAAGCATCAGGAAAAATTCCGGATTTTAAAGACTGATTGTAAATAATATTTAATGGTTCAGTAAGATACCAATCGCAATTACGAATGAATTTAGGAGGTATCTGATCAGGTCCATGAGCCTTATTAATATCAAGTGTAGACAAATAATGAAATATATTACAAGGACTTAACAAAACAGACTGTAAGTTTGTGGAGTTTGAGCTACGTTCGTCCAAAGAATTGTTTTGTACAATATGGTTATAATTTTCAATTAAAGCAGATTCAAAGTGTTCTGCAAACAAATCACAAATTCCCTGACCGTTGCTAGCTTCTTGATCTTTATAGCGAATAACATTAGGTATACATTTGATTTTCTCAACGATTTAGAGTAACTCCAGAATGACTTAGGATTAGTTTTAATGTTTTGTTCAATGCGTAAAATATAAGTACGGAAATCATATTTCATTCTTGATTTTACTCTATCTCGCAAACATGTAAATAATGCGTAATCAGCCATGTTTCCATAAGTTTTCCATTTTCTACGCATCTTATGTTTTTCTTTTATAAGTTTTATTAATGAACCTGTGAACCATTTTGGATATGAATTATTAGCGATGGTTTTACTTGGTACATACTCATTAATCAATGAATATAATATGCTATAAAATATGTCTACATTTTCATTAACATTGCATTTATTTAATCTGTTTTCCCAATCCACACAAGAAAGTTTATAAATTATTCCTTCATAATTAGCTTGGTTGAAATTAAAAATGTTGTGTGAATTAGTAGGAAGCTGTTTAAAAGACTTAAGGGTGATTATTATGTCAAGGGGGGGATGATGCAGATCAATATTACTTATAGGTGAGTGATTAAGCATTACTTTACAGTCTAGTGTACTTAGAACAAGATCTAGAATTCTGTTATTATTATTAGGGATACCGTTGTATTGTTGCAGGTTACAAGCACTGATAATGTTTATGAAATTGGAGTTGGTATCATTTCTTTGTAGGGCACTAGGTTCAAAGTAATTTGAGAATTACTGTAGACTAGTGTTTACAAGAATTAAAACACCACCACCTTGCTGTTTATTAGGGTCATTCCTGTCTCGTCTATATAATTATATTTATTCAAATTACAGAATTCAGAGTTAGTCACACTACAGTTAAGCCATGTTTCCGTTAATATGACCAGGTCGTAGTTATTTGCTGCTAATTCATTATAGATATTTATTAATTTAGATTTTGTTCCTCTGACGTTCTGATAATAGATTTTTAGATCCATATTAAATGAAGATTATCAATATTACAAACAAGATAATTGTGTGTTTATTTATTTTATTTTATTAAGGTCATTTTCATTTTTGATATATATTATTGGTGAGGTTTCATTTTTTCGCGCATAAATTTTGTTAGATTTTACCCATGAAAATTTGTAATTGTTTTCATTAGCCTTAATTTTTACCTGTCTTAGAAGATTTTTATTAGATGGACTTAGATGATCATTTACATATATTTGATGTCGCTCAGGGAAATTCAATTAAGTGGAATTAATTGTTTTTATATGGCGTGCGGACGAAACGAAGATATCTTTTTTTATTCGGGAAATAAATCTTACAAAAATATTTTTAGGCCGGTTACTATTGTGAACAAATGGTGCTACTCGGTGAATTGCATCAATGTCATTTTCAGTAACTGGGTAATTAATTATTTTACTTAAATCAGTAACAATTTTTATAAGATTTTCATTGCTTTTTTCTGGGATTCCAGCAATTTCTACGTTGTTCAATCGTGAACGTTGCTCCATATCGTTTATCTTGTCCTTAAGTATGTCACATTCGGTTTTTATTTTATCAATTGTGCTGACTTTTTCAGATATAGTTTTTAATTTCGCTTCAAAATCATCGATTTTACTGCAGCAGAATTCCACTGAGTGTTTTAATTCATTCAAAACGTTCATAATATCGGCTAGAGTCGGTTGTTCTACACTATTGGAGGATGATGGATAGGCGGTGACATTCCGGCATTTTGTACAAAACCATTTAAGAATGGTTGAGACCTGTAAAGAATTTTTTTCAGATTGACCAATGCCACCACATGTATAATGATAATAAGATTGGCAACGCCCAGCGCAAATCACCCCACTATTACTTCTGTTGACAATGAGATTGCACTCGGCGCAGGTGTTGACCATGTTGTCTGGTAGGAGTTGGTTCGCAAAAATGAATGAAATAATGTTTTGGTCCACTATAGGTGATTGAACTTTAAGTCAGAGATGAGTGGTTTATGTTCGATTAATTAACTGCACATGAGAAATATGAGAATAATAGCACTGAATTTTGACTTAAATTGCGGATTTAGATAAATCTAGAGCACGCACAGAAATTATAACAATATGATATTATTAAGCGCACAAATATTATTATTTTTGCACAAAACTATTTTTAAATAGTGTAGATTTTTAATATAAAATATACAAATACTTAGACACTGCTAAAAAAACATCCAATAACTACCAGCTACTTATACTTATGATATATATGCTATAATCCATTCACGACAATTTTCGATTATGTTATTAGGAATAATATCAATGCCACTGGCTGAAGTATTATTTAGTGTCATAATGAGCGAATATATTTCAGGTTCCGTAACAGGTGCTAAAATAATAGATTTATTAGAAATTAAGGTATTGTGATCATTGCTACTTGGAACATTTGGCAGATTATTTATAAGATCTTGTGAAATATTTACAAAGTAATTGGTAAATATGTTAGCAATATCTCTGGGGTCAGATGTTTCACGATTAGCATCTTTGAGTTTTTCTATAGTATTTGTTTTATTCTCCACGTTATTTAGACTGTTATTAATAAGATTCCAAACTTTTCTAGTATTATTATTTGTATTTTCTGCTCGTTTTAAGTTATAGTCTAATTTAGCATGCTTGATTAGGTTACGATATTCTATTTTAGCTTGATTGTAGTTTTGTTTAGATATTAACTGCTGTTTATATAAATATGAGAGTTCTTTTAGTTCTAATGACTTAATTTTAATTTCGTTTGTAACCCACGATTTATTATGAACTCTATTGTTACATATATTAATTTTAGGATGAGTAATTTCAAAATTATGTAAGAATGTTTCATAAAATTCGTTAAAGCAATTATTGGTATCATATTTGTTAAATACATCAGACCACGTTTCTTCACTTAGTCTAGTAACAAAATTATTTAGGTTACCTTTGCTGAAACATCTTTTTTCAACTATAAAAGTTTTAGTATCGTTATAAATTTGTGAATTTATATTTATTTTCAAATATTGATCATTGGTAACATAATTATTCTTGCAGTGATTTTTTAACATTACCTTCTATATTTATATTTAATACATTAGTTAACATATGGAAAAACAAAGACATGTATCAAACTATTAGTAACACTCACAATTATGATACTCGAGGTAAACAAAATTTTAAAATTCCAAAAAATAACTTAAATAAATCAGCATTAAACCCAAACCATATTGGAATTAAATTGTTTAATCATTTACCATTAACCATCAAAAATATCAACCCAAAAAATAAATTTAAATCAGATCTCAAAAGGTTCTTAATAACTAAGAATTACTATAATGTCTCTGAATTTTTAAATGACAAATTGTAATATGTTGTTTAATTTTAACAATTGTAATTTTGTAATTATAATGTATTATTATGTATCTGTACATGTATTTTGACTGTTCCTATACCATGTATCTTGGTCGACAGGAAATAAACATATTATTATTATTATTATTATTATTATTATTATCCATCCCCCCCGTGGACCCACCTTGTCGTGGTGGGGGGGCTTAGTACCCCTCTGTTGCCAGCAGAGGGGGAACTAACGGGTCCCAGACCCTTCTTTATATTGACCATTGCTATGTTTCTGGATTACATTGATCGGCTCCTGTAGTAGAGGCGCTGGGAGTGCCCGGGTGCTCTGATGCCGAAAGGGTGGTTGGTGCGGGAGTCCTCCCGCGGCGTCAGAGAGGAACGGCTGATGTGAGCTTGCTCTGCCGATGCGTCGAAGCTACAGGAGTCAGGAGCCAGCCACTTCGGGCCCTGATCAGGAAGTGTGAGATGGGTAGAGGTGTCGGAACCTCTACTGCCCCGAGCGAGTCCGACCCGTCCGCGTATTCCGGGGTCGGTTAAACAGTTTAGGTTGGGCCCCGGGGAATTTGGGTAGGAAGCGTTCGAGGGTATACCCGTTCCCAACTAACCGGCCCGCTCCTTCTCACACGATGCGCTGGACAACCTGCTATAAAACATGAATAAAGGGGAGGACAAATCAAAAACTACACCCGGCAAGCCAGCCGACAAAAAAGGCCCGTCTGGTGGGACGGTAAAAACCCCCGGGGACAAAACCCCGCAAAAAAATGTAGCTTCCCAATCTGGGAATTCTAGCGGTTCTCCGAAACCGCAGGAGATTACATCGATTAGTGGTGTCAGTGTTGTGAGCCAGGAAAAGGTGGTAGTACCCCGGTTCCTGGTCATAAAGAACTTGGACGGTAATTTTGACAAAGTAAGCCCCTTCGTTTTACATAAACTGTTATATGGTGTAGTCGGTACTGTGAAGACAAGACTCAAAAAACAAAAGATGGTTTGTTCATAGAAACTACGTCAATAGTCCAGGCAGAACGGCTACTGAAGCTGAAAAAACTTGGAGAATTCACTATTGATGTAGTTAGCTATAAAATAATGAACACTTCAAGAGGAGTAGTTTATTGCCGCGATCTGCTAAACTGCACTCCTGAGGAGAAGAAATGAGGGACCAGGGAGTTGTCGAGGTCAGGCTGATGAAGAAGCGTGAGAATGGAGAGCTGGTGGACTCACCAAACCACATTCTTACC
This sequence comes from Stenolophus ochropezus, assembly GCA_035578165.1. NCBI lineage: Eukaryota > Metazoa > Arthropoda > Insecta > Coleoptera > Carabidae > Stenolophus > Stenolophus ochropezus. The sequence goes on along the minus strand of JAQOWZ010000084.1, from coordinate 66,106 downwards.
TTAAACACTGCTAAACTACCGGCTAGCGTGAGGGTAGCATTTTATTTCCTCAAAGTGAGGATGTTCGTTCCGGCACCAATGAAGTGCTTTAGATGCCAGCGTTTCGGCCACACTTCCGCCAGATGTATTAACCCTCAGGTTTGCATCTGCGGAAAAGAACTGCATGAGGGCAAAAGCTATGAGGAACCTTTACAGTGTGTTAACTGTAAAGGTAATCACTCAGCTCGTTCCCGAAACTGCCCTATTTATAAACAAGAAGCTGAAAACCCGAGAGAACATCACTTACTTTGAGGCTAGGAATAAAATAGTTGTTCGCACTCCCAATCCGGGAGTATCGTATGCATCTGCCGTGACCTCGACTCAGAAAACTCCAGCTGAAACTTCCGCGATTGTTAAAGAGCTACTACCACAATTGGTAGCTGCTATGAAAACAATATTCGTAAGCAAAGATAGCTTTGCTCAACCGGAAACGCGTGCGCCACGCGCTCTTCCAAAAAGAGCAACCAGTCCGACACCCTCTGAGGTGTCGGAAAAACGAAAACGTGGGGAGGGAGGAAAATCCTCTTCTGAGGATTCCTCAGTATACTCCGCCTCCTCACAAAACTCTTCACAACAAGTGAAGAAAAGAGACAAAGGTTGGCCTCTAGGGAAGCCGAGGAAGCCGAAAGACGGTTATAGATCCATTTTTCCCATACTTTTATGGATAATATACTCCAGTGGAACATCAAGGGCTGTGTGTACCACTATTGCCAACTGAAGATGCTACTAACGGAGTTCAACCCGTTATGTACGTGTCTTCAGGAAACTCACTTCAAACCCGGCCAAGCATATTCACTGATGAACTATTCAATAGTCCGGAGAGACATGGAACCCAACGTCAGGGTTCGAGGTGGAGTGGCCATCATTCTAAGACAAGATGCTATCTTCGAGCAACTCCGTGTCGATACTGATCTTCAAGTAGTTGCAATCCGAATGTCCGTCCCAACTGTCCTCACGGTATGTAACATTTACCTACCAGAGGCAGGCTGGGACTTGAATGACATACGTCATGTCATAGGACAATTGTCCACCCCGTTTGTACTACTTGGAGATTTCAATGCCCACGATGAGCTCTGGGGCTCTGATCACAGAGATCCAAGAGGGCTCATTATCGAAGATCTTTTGCATTCCACGGATCTTATTCTAATGAATGATGGTTCACCTACCTATTTTAACGCGCGGTCGAGGGATTTCTCCCGTATCGACCTGACCATTGTATCTCCGAGACTAGCGAGTAGATTCTCTTGGTGAGCACTTGACGACCTGCACGGTAGTGATCACTTTTCTATAGTGATCACTACGGACACCATCACTACCAACCAGGTTCGTCGTGCCAAGTGGCTCTTTGCCAAAGCGAATTGGCCAGAGTTTGAAGCGGCTTTAGTAACACCAGACCCTACGGAGGATATTCAATTATCCATAATGGATCTAACAAACAATCTGTTAAAAACAGCAGACACGGCTATACCTTCCACCAAACCGGGTATCTACAAACGTAGATTACCCTGGTGGAACCCGGAGGTTCAAGGTCTTGTACGGGCTAAGAAAGCTGCTTTTAATAGATTCAAAAAAACACCGTCTGAGGCTAACTTAATAGCCTTCAAAAGAGCCAGGGCATTAGCCCGTAAGCAAATATTGGAAAGCAAGACAGCCTCCTGGAACGCATATGTCTCTGGCATTTCGTCAGAGACAACCACTCAGGAGTGTTGGGCAAGGGTGAAAAGCATCTCGGGTAGGGGTTATTCATCCCCGTTGACCCACCTGAAACGGGATGAAGAAACGATCACGAGCGACGTCGACGTAATTGCGGATCAGTTTGAGAGCACTAGTAGCTCTCAAAACTATGATCCGCAGTTTCTGTTGGGCAAAAGTGGAAGGGAAGTGCAGTTGGACTTCACTCTAGAAGTTTAACAATCACTTCCATACAATGACCCTTTCACCATGGGCGAACTTAACTCTGCAATTGCTCATGCATCGTCTTCATCCCCGGGACAGGATAATATCTCCAACGAGATGCTTAAACACCTCACTCCGGCGTTCAAGACCTCCGTGCTTTCCGTATTCAACACGCTATGGCTCGAGGGAAACTTCCATTATTTTATCAGCAATGATTGACAATCTGTCAAGTGTCAAATCACCTTGTGTCTGCAGGATTGCCTGAATGTGCGATGGAAGCCGTTAGAGCCACAGAGTTCTTAACAAATTGTCTTGAACTGGTGTTGATCCAGCCAACAATCGCATATGGCGTAAAAACTGTGACGGTCTGCGATCACCAAGTTCTTCCTCCATTAGTAACTGCCGCATTCGTTTTTCTTCAGAAACAGACATTTGGCGAATTAGTTCTGCCTTTAACGCACTGTACGGGTTATCAGCAGGTGGTGCGCTGATAATATCTTCAACTTCATGTGCATACCGTTCATCGAGGTTGGAGATGACATATGAGTATTTAGTTGACTCTTGTGTAATGCTAGCAAGAGTGAATTGTGCCTCTACCTGCGCAAACCAAAGATTAGGTCTGTCCTTCCAAAATGGCGGTACTTTGACAGAAATCCTGTGGACAAACGCTTCTGGTGGTGTCGGTGCCGGTGGTTGTGCAGTCCTGTCTGTTTGGGCTTGAAGCATTTACTGTAGCGCTTCATTTTGTTGCCGCAATTGAACTAATTGCTCCTGAATATTGTCCATGTCGGGGTCACCAATTTGTGGGTAACACAAGTATTCGAACAGGTGGTATACCACAATAAATGTAAATAAATAAATAAAACCACACAGTATAATAAATCAAGAAATTAAGGGAACACTAAACAGAATGACTTTATTCAAAATTGAATGGAATAATAATAATTAATGTTTTTTTGTACATAGATACTTTATATTTTTTCTTTTCATGGCCACCACTCAAAATCCTTTTCCATGGCCACCACATACCCTTCCGTATGGAAGGAAGCAATTATTGTTCCCATTCCAAAGGTAGAAAAAGACCGTCTCTCGGCTTCCAGATACAGGCCTATAAGCCTAACATCATGCATAGGGAAACTATTGGAACGGATGGTAAACAACCGGTTGGTTTGGTGTCTCGAGACCCGAGGTCTATTGAGCGAGCACCAAGCCGGTTTTCGGAAATACCGATCCAGCACCGACCAACTAGTGTACCTAGAGCATAATATACACAAGGCTTTTAAAAATCGCGAGCATTTGGTAGCAGTCTTTTTCGATCTGGAACAGGCCTACGATATGACATGGCGGTACCATATTCTGCAAAAGTCTCATAGTTGGGGTTTCAGGGGTAATCTACCCCTGTTCATTCGCGCTTTCCTTAGTGACCGAAAATTCAGAGTTAGAGTCGGTAACGTCCTATCCTCCAGCAGGTCCCTGGAGAACGGCGTACCACAAGGCTCTACTCTGAGTGTCACGTTCTTTATCATTGCGGTCAACGACCTTATATCCGGCCTCAGCAACACTGTTGGTATCTGCATGTACGTTGATGATCTCACCGTTTTCTATCGTTCAGAGAAAATGAGAGACATCAATCGTACATTGCAAGCGGCAATCAATCAGATTGACCAAAACGCTGTAGGTACCGGGTTTAAGTTTTCCCAAGGAAAGACGCAACGCATGCACTTTTGCAGATTGAATCGTCCTCATTATGGCCCCATGTTATATCTTCGAGACGAAAACATTAGGTAAAGGGACAGGGTTAGATTTCTTGGTCTTACGTTTGACCCGAAACTAACCTGGAAACCTTACCTAATGGAACTGAAAGCCAAATGCTCGCAATCGTTGAATTGTCTCAAAGTCCTCGCTGGTACTAGGTGGGGCGCTGAACCTCAAACACTCCTGCGAATGTATCAGGCCCAAGTACTGCGTCCGCTGCGAAGGGTTCCCTGAGGTTGTTAGATCCGGTTCACCATGCAGGTATCCAATATTGTATCGGCGCCTTTCCGTCTACACCAACGGCAAGTCTTTGCTGTGAATCCGGACTAGCACCTCTTCGTACAAGGCGTATGAAACTCATCGCTGCATATGTATGCAAGATGAAAGCACAGTACAACCATAAGAACTCCACGATCTTGTTCAGGGAGAACATCAGGTCGCAGACTTTGACAAGACTATTATGTGTCCGGTCTAGAGAACTTCTGAGTGACATCAATTACCTCCTGCCGCAGGTCATGGGCATAGTGTTTTCAGAAACCCCTCCATGGCTGATTCCCCCGGCCGAAGTCATACTGGATCTTCTCCAGTATGACAAGCACTCCTGCCCACCGGTATTAATAACTCAGTAGTTTCTCGAAATCATTAGTATGTACCCGGAAGTGAAGGTTATTTTCACTTTCACATTTAGAATACCTACCACACTTGGAATAGCAATTTTCTTGTTGTAATGTTTTCTTTTAGCAAAAATATAATGAAGAATTATAATATTCGGGCGCGGAAGCAAATATTTATATGAATTTCTACAAAAATAAAGTCAGATTATACCTGTTCTTAAAATGAATATTTTTATTAAAACATTCATATTCATGCTTTAGGATCTATACTATGGGTGGTATTAGCATTGGACATGCAAAATTGACTAAAACCAATCAGATAATAAACATTCAATTTTCGGGTGTCATTTTAATAAATACATTGTATATTGTAAGCTACATGGGCTGGATTCTAGAATACCTACTACACTTGAAATAGCAATTTTTTTGTTGCAATGCTTTCTTTTAGCTGAAATATGATAAAGAATTATAAAATTCGGGCGCGGAAGCAAATATTTATATGATTTTTTACAAAAATAAAGTCAGAATATACCCATTCTTGAAATAGATATTTTTATTAAACCATTCATATTCATGCTTTAGGATCTATACTATGAATGGTTTTAGCATTGGACATGCAAAAGTGACCAAAACGTGGTACCAAACATATAATAAACATTCAATTTTCAAGTGTCATTTTAATGAATTTTTATTTTCTTAGAAAGGAATAAAGATACAACAGAAGATAAAGATTCAGTAATTAAAGTAAGACATGAGTCAAGAGAAGATAAAAATGAAAACAAGAAACAACAAATTGAAGATGAAGTACATTTAGAAGAACAAACTGAACCAGAACAATGAACATGAGAAGAAAAAATATCAAGGAAGAAGAGAATCATCAAGAAGTAATAAGGGTGTACCACCTGAAATGTATACACCAGGAATAAATATAGTTCAAGTAGAAAAAGAAGAACCAAAATCATTTAAAGAAGCACTGTCATCACCAGATAGAATACATTGGATAGATGCTATGAAAGACGAGATAAATTCTTTAATGGATAAACAAACTTGGGATTTGGTTGAATTACCAGCTAACAGAAAAACAATTGGTTGTAAATGGATTTTTAAAATCAAGAAAGATGAAAATGGGAAGATATCAAAATACAAAGCAAGATTGGTTGTCCAAGGATATTCCCAAAAGTATGGCTCTGATTATGACGAAGTGTTCGCGCCTGTTATCAGACAAACAACTTTAAGAACTTTTCTGTCAACCGCTGGAATGAGAAAGATGAAAGTATTCCATTATGACGAGAAAACAGCGTTTTTAAATGGAGATCTTAAGGAAATTATTTATATGAAGCAACTACCCAGTTTCGAAGAAGAAAATAAAGAACATCTTGTATGCAAGTTAAAAAAGAGTTTATATGGTTTAAAGTAAGCTGCTAGATCCTGGTTTAAAGCTATACATCAAGTACTAATAGATCAAGGGTTTACTAACAGTGAAAATGATCAATGTTTATATATGAAGTGCACTGACGGACATTGAGGTTATATTTTAATATATGTAGATGACATACTTATCGCTGCAAATACAGAAGAGGAAATACTAACCATTGGAGCAAATATTGGAAGAAAATATGAGATAAATAATTTAGGAGAAATAAAATATTATATAGGACTATGAATATGTTGTATATTGTAAGCTACATGGGCTGGATTCTAGAATACCTACCACACTTGAAATAGCAATTTTCTTGTTGCAATGTTTTCTTTTTGCTTAAATATGATTAAGAACTATACAATTCGGCCGCGGAAGCAAATATTTATATGATTTTTTACAAAAATAAAGTCAGATTTTATCTATTCTTGCAATGGACATTTTTGTTAAAACATTCATATTCATGCTTTAGGATCTATAATATGGATGGTTTTAAGCATTGGACATGCAAAAGTGACCAAAACGTGGTACCAATCAGATAATAAACATTCAATTATCGGGTGTCATTTTAATGCATACGTTGTATATTGTAAGCTACATGGGCTGGATTCTAGAATACCTACCACACTTGAAATAGCAATTTTATTGTTGCAATGTTTTCTTTTAGCTAATATATGATGGAAAATTATAAAATTCGGGCACGGAAGCAAATATTTATATGATTTTTTAAATAAATAAAGTCAGATTTTACCTTTTCTTGATGAATACGTTGTATATTGTAAGCTATATGGGCTGGATTCTAGAATACCTACCACTCTTGAAATAGCAATTTTCTTAATGCAATATTTTCTTTTAGCTAAAATATGATAAAGAATTATTAAATTCGGGCGCGAAAGCAAATATTTGTATGGTTTTTTACAAAAATAAAGTCAGATTTTACCTAATTTTAAAATGGATATTTTTGTTAAAACATTCACATTCATGCTTTAGGATCTATACTATGGATAATTTTAGCATTGGACATACAAAAGTGACTAAAACGTGGTACCAATCAGAAAATAAACATTAAATTATTTGGTGTCATTTTAATGAATACGTTGTATATTTTAAGCCACATAGGCTGCATTCTAGAATACCTACCACACTTGAAATAACAATTTTCTTGTTGCAATGTTTTCTTTTAGTTAAAATATGATGAAGAATTTTTAAATTCGAACGCGGCAGCAAATATTTATATGATTTTTTACAAAAATAAAGTCAGGTTTTACCTACTCTTGATGAATACGTTGTAGATTGTAAGCTACATGGGCTGGATTCTAGAATACCTACCACACGTAAAATAGCAATTTTCTTATTGCAATGTTTTCTTTAAGCTTAAATATGATAAAGAATTACTAAATTCGGGCGCGGAAGCAAATATTTATATGATTTTTTACAATAATAAAGTCAGATTTTGCCTATTCTTGAAATGGATAATTTTGTTCAAACATTCATATCAATGCTTTAGGAACTATACTATGTGACGTCGTTACGTCGTCCGTCCATATCATTTTCGAAAACGTGTGACGGACTACGGCGTTACCTACGCGTCACACAATGTAAAATACGTCGTCACAGCCTACAAAACAAGAACTGGTGCAACAGCACCGGAATTAGTCGACAGGTTACGGTATAATAACATATACAAACGCTGTCGCAATATTCGTTGCCAAAACTCGGGCGCCACTCTACGTAACGGTAGAGACGTCTAACTCGCAGGCTTCCAGTGACGACGGCCACGGATATCTCAATGGAGAAAAATGTCCAAGGTCCAGATTCCAACATTGGTTGTGGTCGCTCGCTTGAACACAACATCACGGAGCGACTTTCCAAAAAAGACAGTAAAAAGACGTAAATAAAAGTATAAATAAATTTCGAATAAAAATCGGTTATTCTTACAATCTGCGTTGCTCGCTCACCCACGTGCACGCAATGCGACGGCGAGGTAAAAACGAACGCAAAACCAAATTCAGCAGAACTATCCTTGATAAGTCCTGGCGGTGGCCGATGGACAAGCCGAATTCTGTTCTGCGACTCACGAAGCAAAATGACGGATTCGAAGATTCTTTCTTCGCCGAAATTCATCCAAAATTATCTCGATAGTGGTAGCGCAATCACGAGTTCTTCTCTGCCCCTAGTAATCGGAATCCACAAACTATCGCAACTTTCTCATAACTCGTGCACGGGATGAAAATGAATGATTTTTTTAAACACACGTTTTTCTCATATAAGGATGTAAAAAACGGCTAAAGTCAGATTTTACCTATTTTTGAAATGGATATTTTTGTTAAATATTCACATTCATGCTTTAGGATCTATACTATGGATAATTTTAGCATTGGACATACAAAAGTGACTAAAACGTGGTACCAATCAGAAAATAAACATTAAATTATTTGGTGTCATTTTAATGAATACGTTGTATATTTTAAGCCACATAGGCTGCATTCTAGAATACCTACCACACTTCAAATAGCAATTTTCTTGTTGCAAAGTTTTCTTTTAGCTAAAATATGATGAAGAATTATAAAATTCGGGCGCGGAAGCAAATATTTATATCATTTTTACAAAAATAAAGTCAGGTTTTTCCTATTCTTGTTGAATACGTTGTTGTTTTCTTGTTGCAATGTTTTCTATTAGCTTAAAAATGATAAAGAATTATAAAATTTGGGCGTGGATGCAAATATTTATATGATTTTTTACAAATATAAAGTCAGATATTACCTATTCTAGAAATGAATATTTTTGTTAAAACATTCATAATCATGCTTTAGGATCTATACTATGGATAATTTTAGCAGTGGACGTGCTAAAGTGACCAAAACGTGTTACCAATCAGATAATTAACATTCAATTTTCGGATGTTATTTTAATGAATTCGTTGTATATTGTAAGCTACATGGGCTGGATTCTAGAATACCTACCACACTTGAAATAGCAATTTTCTTGTTGCAATGTTTTCTGTTAGATAAAATATGATAAAGAATTATAAAATTTGGGCACGGAAGCAAATTAACAAAAATACCCATTTCAAGAATAGGTAAAATCTGACATTATTTTTGTAAAAAAAAGTATAAATATTTATTTTCGCGCCCGAATTTTATAATTCTTCATCACATTTTAGTTAAAAGAAAACATTGCAACAAAAAAATTGCTATTTCAGGTGTGGTAGGTACTCTAGAATCCAGCCCATGTAGCTTACAATATACAACGTATTCATCAAGAATAGGTAAAATTTGACTTTATTTTTGTAAAAAATCATATAAATTTTTGCTTCCGCGCCCGAATTTTATAATTCTTTATCATATTTTAGCTAAAAGAAAAGATTGCAACAAGAAAATTGCTACTTCAAGTGTGGTAGGTATTCTAGAATCTAGCCCATGTAGCTTACCATATACAAAGTATTCATTAAAATGACACCCGAAAATTGAATGTTTATTATCTGATTGGTACGACCATCCATAGTATTTATCCTAAAGCATGAATATGAATGTTTTAACAAAAATATCCATTTTAAGAATAGGTACAATCTGACTTTATATTTGTAAGGAATAATATAAATATTTGCTTCCGCGCCCGAATTTTGTAATTCTTCATCATATTTTAACTTATAGAAAACATTGCAACAAGAAAATTGCTATTTTAAGTGTGGTAGGTATTCTAGAATCCAGCCCATGTAGCTTACTTTATTTTTGAAAGAAATCATATAAATATTTGCTTCCCCGCCCGAATTTTATAATTCTTCATCATATTTTAGCTAAAAGAAAACATTGCAGCAAGAAAATTGCTATATTCAGTGTGGTTAATATTCTAGAAACCAGCCCATGTAGCTTACAATATACAACGTAGTCATTAAGAATAGGTACAATCTGACTTTATTTTTGTTAGAAATCATATAAATATTTGCTTCCGCGCCCGAATTTTATAATTTTTCTTCATATTTTAGCTAAAAGAAAACATTGCAACAAGAAAATTGCTATTTCAATTGTGGTAGGTTTTCTAGAATCAAGCCCATTTAGCTTACAATATACAAAGTATTCATTAAAATGACACCCGATAATTGAATGTTTATTATCTAATTGCTACCACGTTTTGGTCACTTTTGCATGTCCAATGTTTAAAACCATCCATAGTATAGATGCTAAAGCATGAACATGAATGTTTTAACAAAAATATACATTTCTAGAATATGTAAAATCTCACTTTATTTTTGTAAAAATCATATAAATATTTGCTTCCGCGCTCGAATTTTATATTTCTTCATCATATTTTATCTAAAAGAAAACATTGCAATAAGAAAATTGCTATTTCTATTGTGTTCGGTTTTTTAGAATCCAGCCCATGTAGCTAACAATATACAACGTATTCATCAAGAATAGGTAATATCTAACTTTATTTTTGTAAAAATTTATATAAATAATTTGCTTCCGCGCCCGAATTTTATATTTCTTCATCATATTTTAGCTAAAAGAAAACATTACAACACAAAAATTGCTATTTCAAGTGTGGTTAGGTATTCTAGAATCCAGCCCATGTAGCTTACAATATACAACGTATGCATGAAAATGACACCCGAAAATTGAATGTTTATTATCTGATTGGTACCACGTTTTGGTCACTTTTGCATGTCCAATACTAAAATTATTTATAGTATTGATCCTAAAGCATGAATATGAATGTTTTAACAAAAATATCCATTTCAACAATAGGTAAAATCTGATATTATTTTTTTTGTAAAATATCATAAATATTTGCTTCCGCGCCCGAATTATATAATTCTTCACCATATTTTAGCTAAGAGAAACCATTGCAACAAGAAAATTGCTATTTCAAGTGTGGTAGTTATTCGATAATACAGCCCATGTAGCTTACAAAATACAACATATTCATCAAGAATAGGTAAACTTTGATTTTATTTTTGTAAAAAATCATATAAATATTTGCTTCCGCGCCCGAATTTTATAATTCTTCATCATATTTTAGCTAATAGAAAACATTCCAACAAGAAAATTGCTATATCAAATGTGGTAGGTGTTCTAGAATCCAGCCCATGTAGCTTACAATATAGAACGTATTCATTAAAATGACACCCGAAAATTGAATGTTTTGGTCACTTTTGCATGTCCAATACTAAAATTATTTATAGTATTGATCCTAAAGCATGAATATGAATGTTTTAACAAAAATATCCATTTCAACAATAGGTAAAATCTGATATTATTTTTTTGTAAAAATTCATATAAATATTTGCTTCCGCGCCCGAATTTTATAATTCTTCATCATATTTTAGCTAAAAGAAAACACTGCAACAAGAAAATTGCTATTTCAAGTGTGGTAGGTATTCTAGAATCCAGACCATGTAGTTTACAATATACAACGTATTCAATAAAATGACACCCGAAAATAGAATGTTTATTATCTGATTGGTACCACGAATTGGTCACTTTTGCATGTCCAGTGCTTAAAACTATCCATAGTATAGATCCTAAAGCATGAATATGAATGTTTTAACAAAAACATCCATTTCAAGAATAGGTACCATCTGACTAAATTTTTGTAAGAAATCATATAAATATTTGCTTTCACGTCCGAGTTTTATAATTCTTCATCATATTTTAGCTAAAAGAACCATTGCAACATGTAAATTGCTATTTCAAGTGTGGTAAGCATTCCAGAATACAGCCCATGTAGCTTACAATATGCAACGTATTCATTAAAATGACACCAGAAAATTGAATGTTTATTATCTGATTGGTACCATGGATTGGACACTTTTGCATGTCCAATGCTTAAAACCATCCGTAGTATAGATTCTAAAGCATGAATATGAATGTTTTATCAAAAATATCCATTTCAAGAACAGGTAAAATCTGACTATATTTTTGTTAAAAATCATGTAAATATTTGCTTCCGCGCCCGAACTTTATAATTCTTCATCATATTTTAGCTAAAAGAAAACATTGCAACTGGAAAATTGCTATTTCAAGTGTGGTAGGTATTCTAGAATTCAGCCCATGTAGCTTACAATATACAACGTATTTATTAAAATGACACTCGAAAATAGAATGTTTATTATCTGACTGATACCACTGATTGGTCACTTTTGCATGTCCAATGCTTAAAACCATCCATAGTATAGATCCTAAAGCATGAATATAAATGTTTTAACAAAAATATCCATTTCAAGAATAGGTACAATCTGACTTAATTTTTGTAAGAAATTATATAAATATTTGCTTCCGTTCCCGAGTTTTCTAATTCTTCATCATATTTTAGCTAAAAGAAATCATTGCAAAAAGAAAATTGCTATTTCAAGTGTGGTAGGTATTCTAGAATCCAGCCCATGTAGCTTACAATATACAACGTATTTATTAAAATGACACCTGAAAATTGAATGTTTATTATCTGATTGGTACCACGGAATGGTCACTTTTGAATGTCCAATGCTTAAAACCATCCATAGTAGAGATTCTAAAGCATGAATATGAATGATTTAACAAAAATATCCATTTCAAGAATAGGTACAATCTGACTTAATTTTTGTAAGAAATCATACAAATATTTGCTTCAACGCCCGAGTTTTATAATTCATCATATTTTAGCTAAAAGAAAACATTGCAAAAAGAAAATTGCTATTTCAAGTGCGGTAGGTATTCTAGAATCCAGCCCATGTAGCTTACAATATACAACGTATTCATCAAGAATAGGTAAAATCTAACTTAATTTATGTAAAAAATCATATAAATATTTGCTTCCGCGCCTGAATTTTATAATTCTGTATCATATTTTAGCTAAAAGAATACATTGCAACAAGAAAAATTCTATTTCAAGTGTGGTAGGTATTCTAGAATCCAGCCCATGTAGCTTACAATTGTAACAAGATGAAAAACGACAAGGCTTTTCATCTTGTTACGGCTTGTCATATTTTCTATAGTCGATGACTCTGGTGTTTGTAAGATAGAAAAATGCTGACTTTAGCATATAGCAACGGCAGTCTTTGCTGTTTAAGCAGACTATGATAATACCGGCCAGAACACGAGTCATAGATTCGGAAAAATGGATTTAATTATATCGTCTGCGAAGATATAATTAAATCTTTAAGGGGTGGTAATGTAACAGTAATTGAAGAATGATTCCAAATTATTATTGTTTGATAGATTTTATAACAAAAATTGCGCGTTAACAAAAATGCACCGTGGACAAGTTATATTTTGTAAAGTTTAATAACCTATTAACGTTTTGTAACTTATCCACGTGATGTGTGTAATAGTTACATTGCCAACCCTTGCACTTTTTAGAGTATAAATAGGATTTTAATTAAGTTAGTGAATTGAAGCAGTAGAGTCGGTTAAACAGAGTAGAAGCGTAAGTAGAGTCTTAGGAGTTAGATTCTTAAGCGGATAGTGGTAAGCTGATAGTCGGAATGTAGTTAACGACACGTTAGCAGTCATCTGCCATGGTTCAGACTGACTTTAGTCCAGAGCTGCTAACTCTGGAAGTTTCATTGCTTTGTTGTTTGTTATAGTTTTGTGTTGTAAATAATGTAAATAAATTTAAAGTTATTTAAAGCAAATATGTGTGTGCCATGTTGTCGTTATCCTGGTTCAACCGTCATCACCAGTTAGTATCATCTAGCATCATCATGTCCTCTTCGAAGTAAAAATAGTCAACGTTCACCGCCCTTCATCGTAGTCAACCCCCACTGTTAGATTGGCTCAGTCGGTAAGATTTTTAGGGTAAATTTACCCTGAATTAATCCGAAAAGTTTCTATGTTCAAATTCAGTACATCAGTTTTGTGACATTAAGGGAGGATGTTTACGACCACAACACCTGCGATGAGGGCGACGCAGTAGCTTCCACCATGGTTTTTCCCGGTATGTATGCCTCAGTTTCTTCCGACTGTTTACGGACATCAGGTGGTTCATCAACCACAGGCGCAATTTGGGTTGCCTCCATACGGCCATTGTCAGACGGCATATAACGGGTGTGTAGTGCAAAGGGTTCCCTACGAGCTCGATCCAGTACAAGTAGATGGTTACGGAACCCAGGAGCTGCCAGTAGCAAACATAAGCGCGGCTGAGTTTAAAGCTTTGCTGGCAGCAGAGGTGCGTCCTGAGGTGATTGGTATAGCACGTCCAGAGGAAGATGTGGCAACAGTAGCCGCAAAGTATGTAGATGGAGGGATCCAGGAACCGGAAGCAGAAGATCACCTGTCGACCAAACAGGTAATTCCGACAGTAGATCAGATGGTGAAGCTCTTGACAGAAGTTCTAATCATCAAGGAAATAGTTCATCAGGATCACGAGCAGCACTGTGGAAACAACAAGGCAACGAAAATGGAAATGAAACAGGATAATTAAGAGGTAAAGGATTACGACCATTCCAGCATCTTCGAGGAGGACGAAGAAGTTAGTGCAGTGCGTTATCTAAATATTAGTGAGCCCAACGCTGTGTTATGTGACAAAGTAGTGATAACAAAACATGCCATCACCAAACTTTTTTTTGTAACTGGACAGAGACCGCTGTGGAACGAAGAACCACCGCCCCTGTGCTTAATAAGCCAGTCTTAAGTGTTTTCATTTGACATTGATATACCCCGATTATTTGTTTATGTTTAGGCTATGGATTTACGGATTAGATAAGTATTAGTTTAGAAATGCTTAATAGTTAAGGATTTGGTTTCAATCATATATTTATGTTTGTATTGTTTATGTTTGACATTATGATTTTGTTTTTGAATTTGTGAAAGTTTTGTAAGTTGTCATTGCTTAATATTCAGTCTTCTGTTTATGATTGTATTGTTTATGTTTGTTAATTCGATTTTGTGATTTTGTTTTATGTATTTGTTCAAATTTTTGGTCATTGTTTAATAGTTGTAATTGTTTGTCTTAGGTATGATTTACGTTTAGGAAAGAAAGTATTTCACTTAGAAATAAATATGTTGCTATTTCAAGTGTAGTAGGTATTCTAGAATCCAGCACATGTAGCTAACAATATACAAGGTATTCATCAAGAATAGGTAAAATCTAACTTTATTTTTGTAAAAAATAATATAAATATTTGCTTCCGCGCTCGAATTTCATAATTTTTCATCATATTTTGGCTAAAAGAAATGTGGTCACTTTTGCATGTCCAATGCTTAAATCCATCCATAGTATAGATCCTAAAGCATGAATATGAATGTTTTAACAAAAATATCCATTTCAAGAATATGTAAAATCTAACTTTATTGTTGTAAGAAATCATATCAATATTTGCTTCCGCGCCCGAATTTTATAATTCTTTATCATATTTAAGCTAAAAGAAAACATTGCAACAAGAAAATTGCTATTTCAAGTGTGGTAGGTATTCTAGAATCCAACTCGTATAGCTTACAATATACAACGTATTCATTAAAATGACACCCGAAAAATAAATGTTTATTATGTGATTGATACCATATTTTGGTCACTTTTGCATGTCCAATGCTAAAAACCAACCGTTGTATAGATCTTAAAGCATGAATATGAATGTGTTAACAAAAATATCCATTTGAAGAAGAGGTAAAATCTGCCTTTATTTTTGTAAAAAATCGTATAAATAATTGATTCCGCGCCCGAATTTTATAATTCTTTATCATATTTTAGTTAAAAAAAACATTGCAACAAGAAAATTGCTATTTCAAGTGTGGTAGGTATTCTAGAATCCAGCCCATGTAGCTTACAATATACAACGTATTCATTAAAATGACACCCAAAAATTGAATGTTTATTATCTGATTGTTACCACGGTTTGGTCACTTTTACATGTCCAATGCTTAAATCCATCCATAGTATAGATCCTAAGGCATGAATATGAATGTTTTAACAAAAATATCCATTTCAAGAATAGGTAAAATCTAACTTCATTGTTGTAAGAAATCATATAAATAGTAGTTTCGGCGTCCGAATTTTATAATTCTTCATCATAATTTAGCAAAAATAAAACATTGCAACAAGAAAATTGCTATTTCAAGTGTGGTAGGTATTCTAGAATCCAGCCCATGTAGCTTACAATAATCAACATATTTATTATAACGACACCCGAAAATTGAATGTTTGTTATCTTATTGGTACCAGGTTTTGGTCACTTTTGCATGTCCAATGCTAAAATTATCTATAGTATAGATCCTAAAGCATGAATATGAATGATTTAACAAAAATATCCATTTCAACAATAGGTAAAATCTGACTTTATGTTTGTAGGAAATCATATAGATATTTGTTCCGCGCCCGAATTTTATAATTCTTCATAATATTTTAGCTAAAAGAAAACATTGCAACAAGAAAATTGCAATTTCAAGTGTGGTAGGTATTCTAGAATCCAGCCCATGTAGCTTACAATATACAACGTATTCATCAAGAATAGGTAAAATCGGACTTTATTTTTGTAAAAAGTTATATAAATATTTGCTTCCGCAAACGAATTTTAAAATTTTTCATCATATTTTAGCTAAAAGAAAACATTGCAACAAAAAAATTGCTATTTCAAGCGTGGTAAGTATTCTAGAATCCAGCCCATGTAGCTTACAATATACACCTTATTCATGAAGAATAGGTAAAATCTGACTTTATTTTTGTAAAATATCATATAAATATTTGCTTTCGCGCAAAATTTTATAATTCTTTATCATATTTCAGCTAAAAGAAAACATTGCAACAAGAAAATTGCTATTTCAAGTGTGGTAGGTTTTCTAGAATCCAGCCCATTTAGCTTACAATATACAACGTATTCATTAAAATGACACCCGAAAATTGAATGTTTATTAACTGATTGGTACCACGTATTAGTCACTTTTGCATGTCCAATGCTTAAAACCATCCATAGCATAGATCCTAAAGCATAAATATCAATGTTTTAACAAAAATATCCATTACAAGAATAGGTACAATCTGACTTTATTTTTGTAAAAAATTATATAAATATTTGCTTTCGCGCTCGAATTTTATAATTTCTTCATCATATTTTAGCCAAAAGAAATCATTGCAACAAGAAAATTGCTATTTCAAGTGTGGTAGTTATTTTAGAATCCAACAAATTTAGCTTACAAAATACAACGTATTCATCAAGAATAGGTAAAATCTGACTTTAGTTTGTAAAAAATTATATTAATATTTGCTTTCGCGCCCGAATTTTATAATTCTTTATCATTGTTTAGCTAAAAGAAAACATTGCAACAAGAAAATTGATATTTCAAGCGTGGTAGGTATTCTAGAATCCAGCCCTTGTAGCTTACAATATACAACGTATTCATTAAAATGGCACCCGAAAATTGAATGTTTATTATCTGATTGGTACCACGTATTGGTCACTTTTGCATGTCCAATGCATAATATAGATCCTAAAACATGAATATGAATGATTTAACAAAAATAGCCATTTCAAGAATAGGTTAAATCTGACTTTATTTTTGTAGAAAATCATACAAAAATTTGCTTCCGCGAAGGAATTTTATAATTCTTTATCATTTTTAACTAAAAGATAACACTGCAACAAGAAAATTGCTATTTCAAGTGTTGTAGGTATTAGAGAATCCAGCCAATGTAGCTTACAATATACACCGTATTCATCAAGAATAGGTAAAATCTGACTTTATTTTTGTATAAAATTATATAAATATTTGCTTCCGCGCCCGAATTTTATAATTCTTCATCATATTTTAGCTAAAAGAAAACATTGCAACAAGAAAATTGCTATTTCAAGTGTGGTATTTATTCTAGAGTCAGCCAGACCACTTTTGCATGTCCAATGCTTAAAGCCATCCACAGTATAGATCCTAAAGCATGAATATGAATGTTTTAACAAAAATATAAATTTCAAGAATACCTAAAATCTGACTTTATTTTTGTAAAAAATCATATAAATATTTGTTCCGCGCCCGAATTTTATAATTCTTTATCATATTTTAGCAAAAAGAAAACATTGCAACGAGAAAATAGCTATTTGAAGTTTGGTAGGTATTCTATAATCCAGCCCATGTAGCTTACAACATACAACGTATTCATCAAGAATAGGTATTGTATTGTATTGTATGTATACGAGGGTTTAAGCGTATTGTCGCTTTTTTCAACGCGTCCTAGAAGGTCTATTGTGCCCTTACTTAGTTTTCCGGTAGATCCAGATTTTTGATGAAGCCGATTATGGCTCCAGGAGTCAAGTTCTTGATCTCATCTACCGTAAGATACCTCCTACATAGTTGATTGAGTCTCTGCGCAGTTACGGCTGGGCATTCACACAGTATGTGTTCCGACGTTTCTTCGTCCTCTTCACAGTGTTGATAGGTTTTATTTTCAGCTATACCATTTTTGTGCAAATGGTACTTTAAAGGACAGTGGCCAGTGAGAATTCCCGTCATTATATTACGATCCTTTTTGCTGAGAGCTAGTAACTCTTTGGCGTTTGTCGAAGCTGGGGAAATGAATTTCCGAGCTTTATTGAGGCCTGGAATATTTATCCAATATGAGGATATGGCAGATTCCTCCCAGTTTTTGACCACCTTCTTATAGTGGCTTTGTGGAAGACCACATGAAGGTTCCGGCCCGTAGTATGAAAATTTAGCCCCTTTTTTGCAAGTTCATCAGATTTCTCGTTTTCTAGGATTCCCTCGTGCCCTGGTACCCACTGTGTGGTGACGTGGTTTGCTTCGGATAGCATTTGAAGAATCTCCCTGCAGTTCCAGACTAGCTTTGATTTACATGTGAAGGCATTCAATGCCTTTAAAGCTGCCTGTCTGTCTGACATTATATTTATTAATGCTCCTTTTAGACCTTTATCTAGGTTTATGTGAGCACAGAGATTGTATTGCATAAATCTCAGCCTGAAAAATTGTAAAGCAGGTGCCTATGGATTCCATAATTCGGCAATCTGGGCCAAGCACACCTACTCTAGTTCCTCCTGTGTCCAATTTTGAACTATCAGTGAAACAGAACAAAGAATCCCTTTCAACAGGTCTTTCCGTTGCCCATTCAAGGCGATTACCAATAACAACCTTATACTTCTGGTCAAAATTGTATTTTGTTGTCATCTTATCACAGACAGACAAGGCCAGTTTATGTGGTTGTACTTCCCTTAGAATTTCCAAGTGGCCTACGAAATCTACGGGCATAAAGTGTTTCGTTCTGCAGAGAGTCAGTGCCTGTTGCATCGCTTTTTTTTTCACCTGAATGTGTAGAGGTGTTAGCCCCAGAATCACTTCCATTGCTGCAGTCGTACAGGTACTCATAGCACCTGTGCTGTGATTTGTTTCACTTTTGGCCACCATACAAGTGACGCGTAGGTGATCATGGGTCTTACAACACTAGTATATGCCCAATGGGTCATTTTTGTCTGTAGTTCCCAGTTTTTACACAGAAGCCGACGGCATGTGTTTAACGCCACTGCGTTGATATGTGAGTTCCACGTGAGTTTTTGGTCTAGAATGATTCCTAGATACTTAACCTCTGTAGAAAACTCAATTCTAGCACCCTTCAAGTAAGGAGCTTGAAGATTTAGCTTCCTTCTCTTTGTGAAGGGGACGATTGTAGTTTTGGTAAGGTTTGCACTAAGTTCATGTTTCAGGTACCACTCGTGCACTAGATTTAGACCTTTTTGTGTAAGGTACGAGATAGTGGTGTCACTACGTCCTCTGACCATAATTGCATCGTCGTCTGCATATCCGTTTGCAAAACAGCCAGCTTTATTGAGCCTATTTAGGAGGTCATCAATGACAATTTACCAGAGTAGAGGTGATAGAACCCCACCTTGTGGGCATCCTCTGTTGGTTTTTATCATTACTGATTCTCCTCCTATCGAGGTTGTAATCGTTCGACTTTGCAGCATGGCTTTTATCCACTCCACTACAGCTGGGTCGAAACCTTTTGACCTAACAGCTCTTTCAATGGACTTATAGGAGGTATTATCAGAGGCACCCTCAATATCTATAAATATTTCCAGATCTATTTCTTTTGAAATAAAAGTTTTCTCTATTTTAGTGACAAGGCTATGGAGAGCCGAAGTTGTCGATTTTGCTTCCTGGTAAGCAAATTGATTTACGTTTAGTGGTAAAGCAGTTATCACTTTATTCCTAAGGTATTGATCTAAGACCTTTTCCATACCTTTCAGTATAAATGATGATAAACTAATGGGTCTATATGACTTAGGCTGGACGCTTGGACGCCCTCCACCTTTAGGTATAAAGACTACATTAGTTTTCCTCCACAATGTCGGAATGTATCCTAACTTTAGGCTTCCCTTGTATAGTTCGCAGAGTATTGGCAGTATATCCTTTATGCATTTCTGCAAAAGTGCCGGAAAAATTCCATCTCCACCAGGTGTCTTGTAGGGTTTAAAAATATTTAGCGCCCATTTAACTCTGTTTTCTGTAAAAATATTATTAGCAGTGTTAAGACTGTTAATTAAGCTTAGCTTAGTTGTAGCTCCGGAGGAATAGTCCTTCTCCTTAACTGGCCACGACGATCCTAGAAAGTGTGTGCTTAACAGAAGCTCCAATGTTTCCTTTAAATCTGTCGTAATATCTCCGTCTGGTTTCTTTAGTAGGCCAATTTCATTCGTATGATCTTTCTTTTGATAGGAATTTCTGAAGGCGAGCTACCGCGGGCGTTTCTGATAAGCCCTCACAAAAACTACGCCATGCATTCCTTTTAGATCTGCGAATTTCTTTATTATATGAGATTAGGGCACTTCTATATTGCTCTCATCGCTGCCACTGCTTTTGGTTTTATTGTATAACCTTCTAACAGTGACTCTTTGTTTACTTAGCTCCTCGGTCCACCAAAGTACTTTCCTAGTACTTTGTCGAACCTTTACTGTACAGCTGTTTTCATATGGTGTGTGTAGCGCATTATGAAAGTCAATTGTGTTTATATTAATTTTCGTAAGTTCTTCCACTTCACACTTTAAGTGGCCTTCGTACAAGACCCAGTCTGTTAGTTTCGGAATACGAATTTGAGTTTTAGGTTCTTTATTAGTCTTTATCTCGAACCTTAAATATCTATGATCCGATATTGAGGCTTCATTTGAGACATGCTAATTATATATTTCAGAGCTAATTTGAGGAGTGGCTAACGTAATGTCCAATACCTCTCGCCTGTTTTTAGTTATAAAACTAGGTTCTTTACCCCTATTTATTATATCCATGTTAGTACTAGAAATAAATTCGAAAAGGTACTCACCCCTTGTATTTATGTCCGTACTACCCTAAACTGTATGGTGTGCGTTTGCCTCATATCCCAGGATAAGGTTTTTGTTTCTATGTTTGCAGTAGGAGATCAGGTCCCTTACCAGCGGAGGTGGGGCTTCCATCGTTTCTCCCGGGAAATACGCCGATGCAATGATTTCCTCTTGCGTACTTCCTGATATAGGCAGTGTAGCTTCCACAGCTACCAAATACCTAGATATAAATTCATTTAATGTTACGAATTTAATCGATGTCTTAATGAGCAATGCTGCTCTTAGAATGACATCTGGTTCGTTACAGTAGGTTAACTTACCTACTGGTGTAGTAAGTTTCCTTACTACGCCTCCATACACATAAGGCTCTTGAACTAGCACTATATCGGTGTTAGTGGTGGTGAATGTTTTGTTCAATACATCAAAGGCAGTTTTTCAGTGTTGAAGGTTCACTTGCAGCATCTTTATATTACTACTAGACATCTCGTTTTGCTCAGAGCCACGTCGCAGCTAGGAACTTGTTTCCCTTTGTGCGTGATTCCGACGGCCCGTGGTGTCTTGGAGTGTGTAGGTGTAGGATTGGGTAGAGGCTTTGAGGCAGCCTCTTTACTTTTACCTACTTTTAATCTGGAATTTCCAGTGTTAATATTGGTGGCATTACTCCCTGCCTCCTTTTTTATGTTAAGCTTACCTGTAGCAGTACTGGTAGTGGCTTTTTTGGCAGTGACGTCGGTGGGCTTCTTGTTGGGTTTTTTACCCTTTAGCCTAATCGTTGTCTGGCTAAATTTGTAGCAGTAGCTGTAGGGTGTTTGAGGACCTCGAGTCTATGGACAGTGTAAGAAGCACTGCCGAGCCCTCATCTGTCCTCTATAAAACCCTACACTGCTTGGTATCCAGGCCCTCGTTTTGACCCTCTATCAGATTCAATATCTGATCTGTTGGATTGTTTTTACTGTTAGGGAAAAATTCATTTACAATGCTGGACTTTGGCAAATCCTCTTCCTTTGTCCCTAAAAACTTAGGCTTCACAGAGCCTTTAGCTTCCTTAATGATTAAATCCAGGATTGCATCCTGAATTTTCGTCAGCTGTCCTGTTTCTAAAATATCCTCCAGATAATTATAGTGCAGGATGCCGACGCGTGTGCCCGGGATTGCCTGTTTAAAGCTCACAGACGGCGGGGCCTTATCAGGTGGTAACGGAGCACCACTACTGGGTTGGCCTTTAGCATCTGTTTTTTGCCTTTTTACAGACATTTCGGGCGTTGATTCCTCGGACCGGGTCCGTTGTAGACCCTTATACTTTATGGGTTGAAGGGCTTTGACGCGTGCTTCGTCAACACTGAGCCCACTTTTTATGAGCCACTTAAAGCGTTTTCTGGCGGCACCGCTCAGTTTACTTTTCTGCTCATTCAATCGGAGCTTTTCTATAGACTCCTCGCGTTTGGAAGTGGATGGAATTGGGCTACGTAAGAGCTCCTCCTCCATAGTCACGACGTCCTTGAGACTTGAATCCCTTAGGACATCTAGAGAAACTTCCCTTAGACTTCCACTCATCCTAAAAACCACAAGTATTAATTAAAAATTGTGTCATATTGACATAGCAACATTATGCTTCTTATAAGTGAGGTTATGTGCAGTGCGTGTGTGTAAAAAAACAAATATATATATTTTATCTTACCTGAGAAAACCGTGACAAACACTGCTGCCAACCTCAGACCTCAAAATACAAAGAATAGGTAAAATCTATCTTTATTTTTGTAAAAATTCATATAAATATTTGCTTCCGCGCCCGAATTTCATAATTCTTTATCATATTTTAGCTAAAAGATATTGCAACAAGAAAATTGCTATTTCAAGTGTGGTAGGTATTCTAGAATCCAGCCCATATAGCTTACAGTATACAACGTATTTATTAAAATGACACCCGAAAATTGAATGTTTATTATCTGATTGGTATCACGTTCTGGTTACTTTTGCATGTCCAATGCTTAAAACCATCCATAGTATAGATCCTAAAGCATGAATATGAATGTATTAACAAAAATATCCATTTCAAGAATAAGTAAAATCTGACTTTCTTTTTGTAAAAAATCATATAAATGTTTGCTTTCGCGCCCGAATTTTATAATTCTTTATCATATTTTGGCTTAAAGAAAATATTGCAACAAGAAAATTGCTATTTCAAGTGTGGTAGGTATTCTAGAATCCAGCCCATGTAGGTTACAATATACAACGTATTCATTAAAACGACACCCAAAAATTGAATGTTTATTATCTGATTGTTACCACGTTTTGGTCTCTTTTGCATGTCCAATGCTCAACACCATCTATAGTATAGATCCTAAAGAAGTGAATATGAATGTTTTAACAAAAATATCCATTTTAAGAATAGGTAAAATCTGACTTTATTTTTGTAAAAAATCATATGAATATTTGCTTCCGCGCCCAAATTTTATAATTCTTCATCATATTTTAGCCAAAAGAAAACATTAAAACAAGAAAATTGCTATTTCAAGTGTGGTAGTTATTCCAGAATCCAGCCCTTGTTGCTTACAATATACAACGTATTCATCAAGAAGAGGTAAAATCTGACTTTATTTTTGTAAAAAATCATATAAATACTTGCATCCGCGTCCGAATTTATAATTCTTTATCATATTTTAGCTAAAAGAAAACATTGCAACAAGAAAAATGCTATTTCAAGTGTAGTACGTATTCTAAAATCCAGCCAATGTAGCCTACAATATGCAACTTATTTATTAAAATGACACCCGCAAATTGAATGTTGATTATCTGATTGGTACAACGTTTTAGTCACTTTTGCATGTACAATGCTAAAATAATCCATAGTATAGATCCTAAAGCATAAATATGAATGTTTTAACAAAAATATCCATTTAAAAAATAGGTAAAATCTGACTTTATTTTTGTAAAAAATCATATAAATACTTGCTTCCGCTCCCAAACTTATAATTCTTTATCATATTTTAGCTAAAAGAAAACGTTGCAACAAGAAAATTGTTATTTCAAGTGTGGTAGGTATTCTAGAATCCAGCCCATGTAGCTTACAATATGCAACGTATTCATTAAAATGACACCCGAAAATTGAATGTTTATTATCTGACTGGTACCACGTTTTGGTCAATTTTGCATGTCCAATGCTAAAATTAACCATAGTATAGATCCTAATGCATGATTATGAATGTTTTAACAAAAATATCAATTTCAAGAATAGGTAAAATCTGATTTTATTTTTGTAAAAAGTCATAAATATTTAATTCCAGTAACGAGTTTTATGATTCTTTACCATATTTTACCTAAAAGAAATCATTGCAACAAGAAAATTGCTATTTCAAGTGTGGTAGGTATTCTAGAATCCAGCCCACGTAGCTTACAAAATACAACGTATTCATTAAAATGACACCCGAAAATTTAATGTTTATTATCAGATTGGTACCACGTTTTGGTCACTTTTGCATGTCCAATGCTAAAATTATCCATAGTATAGATCCTAAAGCATGAATATGAATGTTTTAACAAATATATCCACTTCAAGAATAAGTAAAATCTGACTTTATTTTTTAAAAAATAATATAAATATTTGCTTCCGCGTCCGAATTTTATAATTCTTTATCATAATTTAGCTTAAAGAAAACATTGCAGAATGAAATTTGCTATTTGAAATGTGGTAGTTATTTTAGAATCCTGGCCATGTAGCTTACAATATACAACGTATTCATCAAGAAAAGATAAAATGTGACTTTTTTTTGTAAAAAATCATATAAATATTTGCTTTCGCGCCTAAATTTTATCATTTTTCATCATATTTTAGCTAAAAGAAAACATTGCAACAAGAAGATTGCCATTTCAAGTGTGGTAGGTATTCTAGAATCCAGCCCATGTAACTTACAATAAACAACGTATTCATCAAGAAATGGTAAAATCTGACATTATTTTTGTAAAAAATCATATAAATATTTGCTTCCGCGCCCGAATTTTATAATTCTTCATTATATTTTAGCTAAAAGAAAACATTGCAACAAGAAAATTGCTATTCCAAGTGTGGTAGGTATTATAGAATCCAGCCCATGTAGCTTACAATATACAACGTATTCATCAAGAATACTTAAAATCTGACTTTATTTTTGTAAAAAATCATATAAATATTTGCTACCGCACCCGAATTTAATAATTCTTCATCAAATTTTAGCTAAAAGAAAACATTGCAACAAGAAAATTGCTATTTCAATTGTGGTAGGTATTCTAGAATCCAGCCCTAGTAGCTTACAATATACAACGTATTCATCAAGAATAGGTAAAATCTGACTTTAATTATTGTAAAAAATCATATAAATATTTGCTTCCGCGCCCGAATTTAAAAATTGTTCATCATATTTTCGCTAAAAGAAAACATTGCAACAAGAAAATAGCTATTTCAAGGATGGTAGGTATTCTAGAATCCAGCCCATGTAGCTTACAATATACAACGTATTCATCAAGAATAGGTAAAATCTGACTTTATTTTTGTAAAAAATCATATAAATATTTGCTTCTGAGTCCGAATTTTCACAAATCTTCATCATATTTTACCTAAGGGAAATCATTGCAACTAGAGAATTGCTATTTCAAGTGTGGTAGGTTTTCTAGAATCCAGCCCATGCTGCTTACAAAATACAACGTATTCACTAAAATGACACCCGAAAAATTAATGTTTATTATCTGATTGGTACTACGTTTTGGTCACTTTTGCATGTCCAATGCTAAAAACCATCCATAGTATACATCCAAAAGCATAAATATGAACGTTTTAACAAAAATATCCATTTCAAGAATAAGTAAAATCTGACTTTATTTTTGTAAAAAGACATAAATATTTAATTCCGGTCCAGAATTTTATAATTCTTCATCATATCTTAGCTAAAAGAAAACATTGCAACAAGAAAATTGCTATTTCAAGTGCAGTAGGTATTCTAGAATCCAGCCATTGTAGCTTAAAATATACAACGTATTCATTAAAATGACACCCGAAAATTGTATGTTTATTATCTGATTGGTATCACGTTTTGGTCACTTTTGCATGTCCAATGCTTAAAACCATCTATAGTATCGATTCTAAAGCATGAATATGAATGTTTTAACAAAAATATCTATTTCAAGAATAGGTATAATTTGGCTTTATTTTTGTAAAAAATTATATAAATAATTGCTTCCGCGCCCGAATTTTATAATTCTATATCATATTTTAGCTAAAAGAAAACATTGCAACAAGAAAATTGCTATTTCAAGTGTGGTAGGTATTCTAGAATCCAGCCCATGTAGCTTGCAATATACAACGTATTCATTAAAATGACATCTGATATTTGAATGTTTATTATCTGATTGGTAACACTTTTTGGTCACTGTTGCATGTCCAATGCTTAAAACCATCCATAGTATAGATCCTAACGCATGAATATGAATGTTTTAACAAAAATATCCATTTCAAGAATAGGTATAATCTGACTTTATTTTTGTAAAAAATCATATAAATAATTGCTTTCGCGCCCGAATTTTATAATTCTTCATCTTATTTTAGCTAAAGGAAAACATTGCAACAAGAAAATTGCTATTTCCAGTGTGGTAGGTATTCTAGAATCCAGCCCATGTAGCTTACAATATACAACGTATTCATCAAGAATAGGTGAAATCTGACTTTATTTTTGTAAAAAATCATATAAATAATTGCTTCCGCGCCAGAATTTTATAATTCCTTATCATATTTTATCTAAAAGAAGACATTGCAACAAGAAAATTGCTATTTCAAATGTGGTAGGTATTCTAGAATCCAGCCCATGTAGCTACAATATACAACGTATTCATCAAGAATAGGTAAAATCTGACTTTATTTTTGTACAAAGTTTTGGTCACTTTTGTATGTCCAATGCTAAAATTATCCATAGTATAGATCCTAATGCATGATTATGAATTTTTTAACAAAAATATCCATTTCAAGAATAGGTAAAATCTGACTTTATTTTTGTAAAAAGTCATAAATATATAATTCCGGTCCCGAATTTTATAATTCTTCATCATATCTAAGATAAAAGAGAACATTGCAACAAGAAAAATGCTATTTTAAGTGTGGTAGGTAATTTAGAATCCAGCCATTGTAGCTTACAATATACAACGTATTCATTAAAATGACACTCGAAAATTGAATGTTTATTATCTGATTGGTACTACGTTTTGGTCACTTTTGCATGTCCAATGCTTAAAACCATCCATAGTATAGATCCTAAAGCATGAATATGAATGTTTTAACAAAAATATCCATTTAAAGAATAGGTAAAATCTGACTTTATTTTTGTAAAAAATTATATAAATATTTGCTTCTGCGCCCGAATTTTTATAAATCTTCATCATATTTTACCTAAGAGAAATCATTGTAACAAGAGAATTGTTATTTCAAGTGTGGTAGGTATTCTAGAATCCAGACCATGTAGCTTACAATATACAACTTATTCATTAAAATGACACCCGAAAATTTAATGTTTATTATCTGATTGGTACAACGTTTTGGTCACTTTTGCATGTCCAATGCTAAAATTATCCATAGTATAGATCCTAAAACATGAATATGAATGTTTTAACAAATATATCCATTTCAAGAATAGGTAAAATCTGACTTTATTTTTGTAAAAAATAATATAAATATTTGCTTCCGCGCCCGAATTTAAAAATTCTTCATCATATTTTAGCTAAAAGAAAACATTGCAACAAGAAAATTGCTAATTCAAGTGTGGTAGGTATTCTAGAATGCAGCCCATGAAGCTTAAAATATACAACGTATTCATCAAGAATAGGTAAAATCTGACTTTATTTTTGTAAAAAACCATATAAATATTTGCTTTCGCGCCTAAATTTTATAATTCTTCATCATATTTTCGCTAAAAGAAAACATTGCAACAAGAAAATTGCTATTTCAAGGATGGTAGGTATTCTAGAATCCAGCCCATGTAGCTTACAATATACAACGTATTCATCAAGATTAGGTAAAATCTAACTATATTCTTAGTAAAAAATTATATAAATATTTGCTTTTGCGTCCGAATTTTATAATTCTTCATCATATTTTAGCTAAAAGAAAACATTGCAACAAGAAAATTGCTATTTCAAGTGTATTAGGTATTCTAGAATCCAGCCCATGTAGCTTACAATATACAACGTGTTCATTAAAATGACACCCGAAAATTTAATGTTTATTATGTGATTGGTACCACGTTTTGGTCACTTTTGCATGTCCAATGCTAAAATAAACCATAGTATAGATCCTAAAGCATGAATATGAATGTTTTAACAAAAATATCCATTTCAAGAATAGTTAAAATCTGACTTTATTTTTGTAAAAAATTATATAAATATTTGCTTCCGCGCCCGAATTTTATAATTCTTTATCATACTTTAGCTAAAAGAAAACATTGCAACAAGAAAATTGCTATTTCAAGTGTGGTAGGTATTCTAGAATCCAGCCCATTTAGCTTACAATACACAACGTATTCATCAAGAATAGGTAAAATATGACTTTATTTTTGTTAAAAACCATATAAATATTTGCTTTCGCGCCCAAATTTTATAATTCTTCATCATATTTTCGCTAAAAAAAACATTGCAACAAGAAAATTGCTATTTCAAGGATGGTAGGTATTCTAGAATCCAGCCCATGTAGCTTACAAGATACAACGTATTCATCAAGAATAGGTAAAATCTAACTTTATTATTGAAAAAAATCATATAAATATTTGCTTCCGCGCCCGAATTTTATAATTCTTTATGATATTTTAGCAAAAAAAAACATTGCAACAAGAAAATTGCTATTTTAAGTGTGGTGGGTAATCTAGAATTTAGCCCATGAAGCTTAAAATATACTACGTATTCATTAAGAATAGGTAAAATCTGACTTTATTTTTGAAAAATCATATGAATATTGGCTTCCGCGCCCGAATTTTATAATTCCTTATAATATCTTAGCTAAAAGAAAACATTGCAACAAGAAAATTGCTATTTCAAATGTGGTAGGTATTCTAGAATCCAGCCCATGTAGCTTACAATATACAACGTGTTCATTAAAATGACACCCGAAAATCGAATGTTTATTATCTGATTGGTACCACGATTTGGTCACTTTAGCATGTCCAAGTCTAAAATTATCCATAGTATAGATCCTAAAGCATGAATATGAATGTTTTAACAAAAATATCCATTTCAAGAATAGGTAAAATCTGACTTTATTTTTGTAAAAAATCAAATAAATATTTGCTTCCGCGCCCGAATTTTATAATTCTTCATCATATTTTAGGTAAAAGAAAACATTGCAAGAAGATAATTGCTATTTCAAGTGTGGTAGGTATTCTATAATCCAGCCCATGTAGCTTACATTAGACAACATATTGTTACGGTCTAATTTTTATATTAGATTGTTGCCTCAATTCTAGAATATTTTAGGGACTGATAGGCATTTCTTCTTACACTTAAGATTTGGGTTAGGCTATCCGACAACACCTTTTCGGCAAGCGCTTGTCAGTACTAATTAATTTATTAACATGCGCGTCTTACCTAGCATTTACGGTCGTTTTTAAGACATTGAATCTTTGGTTGTGAGCGAAATCTGACGCACTATTTTGTGTCTCACTGCGTTTATTGTGAATTCTGTTGAGATTTATCGAGATCTCCTATTTTGGGGAGGATTTGAAATTAGTGCCTTATCAGAGAGTTATCGTTTCGAGACCTCCGTCAGCTAAAGCTGGATTTAAAGAATTCGCTCCAGATTCATTACATTAAAGCCGCCCAACATCTAAGGTAAACTTTTATCGCAATTACTCAAATTACTGTTGCCTCTAGTTACCTAATAATTATTTTTGTTTCAACATTTTATATTAAAAATTGTGGTTTTTAATGTTCAAATTCAAGACCATGTGGTTGTTAAACCGCAACTCATATTTAGTTATGCGAATAGTATTAACATACTTCTTTCAGGCTTTTGGTTTCGTTTATTCTTTTCCTCATTATAATTACACCGTCTCGTGGTCCTGTATACAAATTGACGGACATTTTTATCAAATTATGTGGTCAAGACGTGATCGCTGATCACCACCAGGCAGTTTCGCAGTCGCCATTTTGAGGATTGACCGTGACGTCATTTCCGTTTGATTTTGCGTCTCGAGTGACGAGAACAAGCGGCAGCCCGACTTGGACAGACTGTTCAACTGTTCGCCTAGGAGGAATTTAAGATTTAGTAGAGCCCTGACAACTAGAGCAGATAAGCACCCTTTATTTATTTCTCTGGTTTAATATTTATTCACTGTTTATTTATTTTATGTATAATTGCGGAGACTTTAAGTCTCATTTCTCTAAATTTTGTTTATTCTGCTTGTATCAAATTCCGTTCTTTATTACTTTCTGTGAAGGTCTGATCTTAGCCTTATTTCATAGTTTTATACCTTTATTTTCGCGATCCGTAGCCTGTCGGACGACGCAACGTTTAGGACGTTCGCAGTATTTATTTTCATTTTTATTAGCGCCGATAAGAACACCATTAGTCGACTAATGCCCGCCTTGTCTAGCTGCACCTTAGAAAATTTTTGTTATCGTATGCTGTCCTAGCCGTTCGGTTGCGGACAACTCGCTACGCGATTTCTTTTTTTGGTAAATCAGAAACATCGGCGCGATCAGATTTAACATTATACTTGTTAATATTATATTCTTGATTTACAAGAAATAAAACCACGCAAGTTTATTTTATCTATAGCCTTATTTCTCGACCTAGTGTCCCTTAGGGTTTGTTGGTCAACTCTTTGGTTGGACCAGTCACCGACTAACTGGCGCCCTTACTATTTTTTTTAATCGAGCTAACCGACCCACCCCATCTCCACTGTAGCTCAGCCGGTCCAATCGCGACTTGGGGACTTTTCCACCGAGATCGTAGCAAATAATTTGGCGCCCAACGTGGGGCCATTTCGTTTAAAACAGTGGCCTGAATAGTGTTAATCGGTATTCAAACCTTGCCTTTGTAAGCATTTA
The DNA here is from genome assembly GCA_035578165.1 of Stenolophus ochropezus. Lineage (NCBI taxonomy): Eukaryota > Metazoa > Arthropoda > Insecta > Coleoptera > Carabidae > Stenolophus > Stenolophus ochropezus. The sequence continues at coordinate 35,103 of JAQOWZ010000084.1, read as the reverse complement.
AAACGGATTTATTTATGTATAGATTTTTATTACATGCACAGCTGCTCTAGGTTGTCGGTCTGTTGTTCATGTTACGATTTAGAATTCGAGTAATTTTAGTATAGTCACAAATTTTGTGATAATTTAATAGTGTTGTTTTATAGTTGATATCATTATATTTATTATTAGTTGTTTCGATAATCATGGAAGTTGGCAAATTAAGTCGAGATGAACTTGAATATGAATTATCTGTCCGTGGTTTAAGAACCCCTGAAAATTTAACAATACCGTTAATGCGAAGTGAACTTAGAAAACGGATTAAGAATGAAGAATTAGGTTTGATTGAAGATAATAGCCCCCAACCCCGTAATCCCTCAGATGAAATTGACATTTGCACGAATAAGATTAGTGAAGTTCAAACCTTGATAGCCGAAGTAACCGATAGGACCGCAAGATATAATGTTGATAAAATATTTGCAAAAATATTTCATATTAAGTGTAGGTTAGCTAGAATCAAATCCGAGGATGAGGAATTAAAAGCGTGCGTTGTTCAGTTAAATAAAACACTCCTAATAAGCGAGTCAGATATCTTAGATCGTGCTGAATTAGAAAATTTCGAAGAGAAGCCAATAGAGTTTACAAATACGACAAATGCTCGTACCAATCGGGTACAAATTCCTGTCAGTAAGTGGCAAATTTCATTTAGTGGAAATTCTGGTGTCAGTGTAAATTCCTTTTTAGAAAAAGTAGAAGAACTTAGCATTGCGCGAAATGTATCAAAAGTAGAGTTATGTGATAGCGTTATAGAATTATTATGTGGCCATGCCTTGACGTGGTATCGGTCAATCCGCCACAAAATTAAAACCTGGGACGATTTTGTTAAACTTTTACGTGACGAGTACGAACCTTACGATTATCAAATCGAATTGTGGCAAGAAATTAGAGCACGTTCGCAAGGCCCTGACGAGCCTGTAGGTACCTTCTTTGCTTGCATGGTCAATTTATTCGCACGATTACCAACAGCTCCTTCAGAGACAGAAAAGTTACAAGTATTACGCCGAAACATTTCACCGTATTTTATCCACTCAATGGGTGTTCAAGAATTCAAAACGACAGACGAATTGCGTGAGTGGTGCAAGAAAATAGAGAGAAATCGGTTGATAGCAGAAAAATTCAAACCACCTTCAACTAATCGTCGATCTCTTCTCGAACCAGATCTCTCTTATCAGGGGCGATCGCGTTTCTCCGTTAATTCCTCTGAAGTTCGAGGTAGTTCAAACCTTAATTCGAGTAGGGGTGTATGTTGGAATTGTAGAGCCGTAGGTCATTTGTCGCGTGACTGTATACATCCAAAAAATAAATTTTGTTATGGATGTGGCCTTCAGAATCATACTAAATCTTCATGTCCTAAATGTAGCTCGGGAAACGGGAGGAGGACGATGTAAATGGCCGCTTACACCGTCGTCGGTCTTTCATGTCGGCTAACATAGATGCAGTTAAGTTAGACTTTATATTGTCGCACGTTCAGGGAGATGAACGTCCTTATTTGGAAATTTCGATTTTGGGTCAGTCATTTTTCGGATTGTTAGATTCGGGAGCTTCCAGAACCATTATTGGGCGTATGGGTTATAAATGGTTGCTAGAAATGGGTTACAAATTAGAAAATAAACCATCAGCTTGTATTGTTGCTAATGGTGAAGAATGTCAGACTCTCGGTGAAATTATAATTCCCGTCAAGCTTCGCGACGTGGTTAAATTAATAACGTTTGTCGTTGTACCTTCAATTCAGCTTGATATAATCTTAGGTGCAGATTTTTGGAAGATAATGGGTATCATTCCTGACCTTCGGAAGGGTGAGTGGACATTTTCTGAAAGTCCAATTTTGATTTCTAGTATCGATAAAGTAATCCCCCGCTCGTCGTTGTCGACAGAGCAAGAATCTCGGCTAAACAAATTATTAGATGAGATATTTGGAAATATGTCTTCTGATTTAATTGGCTGCACAAATTTAGTACAGCATGTGATTAAAACAGATAGCCCACCTATTAAACAAAGATATTACCCCTTATCTCCAGCTATGCAAAAGCATGTGGACAAAGAGTTAGACGAAATGTTAACTAAGGGTATTGTGGAAAAATCGACTAGTCCATGGTCATCACCAATTCTTCTTGTCCCAAAAAAAGACGGTACTTATCGCTTTTGTGTAGACTACCGAAAATTAAATAAAGTAACCACACGTGATGCTTACCCTACACCCTACGTATCTAATACTTAAGATAAATTGCGAGATTCTCATTACTTGACTAGTCTCGATATAAAGTCCGCCTGTTGGCAAATCCCAGTCTCGGATGATTCTCGACAATATACGGCATTTACAGTGCCTAATCGTGGTTTATTTCAATTCAGGAGAATGCCTTTTGGGTTACATAATGCTCCAGCTACGTGGCAGCGATTTATAGACTCGGTAATTGGTGCCGATCTCGAGCCCAATGTATTTGTTTATCTAGATGATATAATCATTGTTACCCAAACTTTTGATAAACACCTCGAAATCCTTCGCGAAGTTTCGCAACGTTTGTTTACAGCAGGATTGACGCTTAGTCGGGAAAAATGTAACTTCTGTAGGGAAGAATTACGGTATTTAGGATACGTAGTGAATAAGCATGGCCTACTTGTTGACTCGGATAAGGTTAAAGCTATCCTTGATATCCCTACTCCTCGGACAATATCAGATGTGCGTCGTATCGTCGGCATGGCATCTTGGTATAGACGTTTTGTCCCTAATTTTTCAACAATAATCTCCCCACTGACTCAATTATTACGGAAAAATGCCAAGTTCTGTTGGGATAGTAGTTGCGAAGAGTCGTGGTTGAGGGTGAAGAATCATTTAGTGTCTGCTCCAATTTTGTGTTGCCCAGATTTTTCTAAAGATTTCGTTTTACAAACTGACGCTTCGAATTTTGGACTTGGCGCTGTTTTAAGTCAAGAATATCCTGATGGCGAAAGGGTTGTCTGCTACCTTTCACGCGCTCTTTCTCGTCAAGAGAGAAATTATTCTACCACAGAAAAGGAATTATTAGCCCTGTTGTGGGCAGCGGAAAAACTCCGTCCATATTTGGAAGGAGTTCGATTTAAAGCTATAACAGATCATTATTCCTTGTTATGGTTGAACAAACTTCAAAATCCCTCCGGACGTCTTGCTCGTTGGTCGGTCCGCCTCCAACAATTTAATTTCGAGGTTGTTCATAGAAAAGGGAAGGATCATGTGGTTCCAGACACTCTGTCTCGTGCGGTACCCATCGTTGATAGTTTAGAGATAACGGATTGTAACGATAATTGGTATGTTCGTCTTGTTAAGTTAGTGGAAGAAAGCCCCTTTCGATTTCCTAATTTTCGGATAGATAATGGTCGTCTCTTCAAGTTCGTTAAAATAAAATACAGCGAACTAGTTGAGGAAACTGATGACCGATGTTTCGAACTATGTTCGACGGTGTGCAGTTTGTGCTAAGTCTAAACCAGAACAAAAGGCCCCCGCTGGACAAATGGGAGGTCATTCTAGAATTCCTCGGCCATGGGAAGTTTTGAGCACTGATTTAGTAGGGCCGCTTCCTAGATCTGTTAATGGATTTTGTTACATTTTAGTCATTACAGATTGTTTTAGTAAATTTACCTTGTGTTTTGCGTTAAGGAAAGCTAACGCTGTTAATATAGTAAAACATTTAGAGAACGATGTGTTCCTCATATTTGGTGTACCTCGTGTAATCATTTCGGACAACGGCGTACAGTTTAAGTCGAAAGAATATTTAAATCTTCTAAGCTCGTACCATGTCAAGGCCAAGTTTACAGCTTTGTATCATCCCCAAGCGAACCCAACTGAGCGGGTAAACCGTGTTTTGAAAACCATGTTAGTCTTATTTGTTTCTGACCATCAACGCGAATGGGATAAAATTCTTCCAAAGGTGGCATGTGCTCTGAGAACGGCGAAACATGAAGTTACCGGGTTAACACCCTATTTTATAAATTTTGGCCGTGAAGCTGTTTTAGTCGGTGATGATAACGATAGTCTAATTTCTAGCGATCATAATGAAGAATTCGACAAAACTAAGATTATAAACAGAGCTTCTAATTTTACGAAGTTGTATAATGACGTTCGCAAACGCTTACAAAATTCTTATGATAAAGCCAAAACTCGTTATGATCTTCGACGTCGGCCTATTGTCTTTTATCCGGGTCAGTTAGTATGGAAGAAAAATTTTGTATTATCAAATGCTTCCGAATTTTATTCCGCGAAGTTAGCCAGTAAATTCGTTGGGCCCTTCCGGATTCGTAAACGTATTGCCGCCACCACTTACGAATTAGAAAATATCGATGGGGAACAGATACCGGGCACTTGGAGTGTAGAACATTTAAAAGCTGATGTAACAAGTATTTGATTTGATGGTCAAGCTATCGGTACAATTTTGGTTTGGTATTCTTTATATTAATTGTTGTTTATTGAATTTGTTTATTCTGTTCAATTTTATTTCTTATCGGAAATTTCCTACGTAAATTTCCTCCGCTAGTTGGGGTGGGATTGTTACGGTCTAATTTTTATATTAGATTGCCTCAATTCTAGAATATTTTAAGGACTGATAGGCATTTCTTCTTACACTTAAGATTTGGGTTAGGCTATCAGACAACACCTTTTCGGCAAGCGCTTTTCAGTACTAATTAATTTATTAACATGCGCGTCTTACCTAGCATTTACGGTCGTTTTTAAGACATTGAATCTTTGGTTGTGAGCGAAATCTGACGCACTATTTTGTGTCTCACTGCGCTTATTGTGAATTCTGTTGAGATTCCTATTTTGGGGAGGATTTGAAATTAGTGCCTTATCAGAGAGTTATCGTTTCGAGACCTCCGTCAGCTAAAGCTGGATTTAAAGAATTCGCTCCAGATTCATTACATTAAAGCCGCCCAACATCTAAGGTAAACTTTTATCGCAATTACTCAAATTACTGTTGCCTCTAGTTACCTAATAATTATTTTTGTTTCAACATTTTATATTAAAAATTGTGGTTTTTAATGTTCCAATTCAAGACCATGTGGTTGTTAAACCGCAACTCACATTTAGTTACGCGAATAGTATTAACATACTTCTTTCAGGCTTTTGGTTTTGTTTATTCTTTTCCTCATTATAATTACACCGTCTCGTGGTCCTGTATACAAATTGACGGACATTTTTATCGAATTATGTGGTCAAGACGTGATCGCTGATCACCACCAGGCAGTTTCGCAGTCGCCATTTTGAGGATTGACCGTGACGTCATTTCCGTTTAATTTTGCGTCTCGAGTGACGAGAACAAGCGGCAGCCCGACTTGGACAGACTGTTCAACTGTTCGCCTAAGAGGAATTCAAGATTTAGTAGAGCCCTGACAACTAGAGCAGATAAGCACCCTTTATTTATTTCTCTGGTTTAATATTTATTCACTGTTTATTTATTTTATGTATAATTGCGGAGACTTTAAGTCTCATTTCTCTAAATTTTGTTTATTCTGCTTGTATCAAATTCCGTTCTTTATTACTTTCTGTGAAGGTCTGATCTTAGCCTTATTTCATAGTTTTATACCTTTATTTTCGCGATCCGTAGCCTGTCGGACGACGCAACGTTTAGGACGTTCGCAGTATTTATTTTCATTTTTATTAGCGCCGATAAGAACACCATTAGTCGACTAATGCCCGCCTTGTCTAGCTGCGCCTTAGAAAATTTTTGTTATCGTATGCTGTCCTAGCCGTTCGGTTGCGGACAACTCGCTACGCGATTTCTTTTTTTGGTAAATCAGAAACATCGGCGCGATCAGATTTAACATTATACTTGTTAATATTATATTCTTGATTTACAAGAAATAAAACCACGCAAGTTTATTTTATCTATAGCCTTATTTCTCGACCTAGTGTCCCTTAGGGTTTGTTGGTCAACTCTTTGGTTGGACCAGTCACCGACTAACTGGCGCCCTTACTATTTTTTTTAATTGAGCTAACCGACCCACCCCATCTCCACTGTAGCTCAGCCGGTCCAATCGCGACTTGGGGACTTTTCCACCGAGATCGTAGCAGTATTAATCAAGAATATATAAAATCTGACTTTATTTTTGTAATAAATAATGTAAATACTTGCTTCCACGCTCGAATTTATAATTCTTTATCATATTTTAGCTAAAAGAAAACATTGCAACAAGAAAATTGCTATTTCAAGTGTGGTAGGTATTCTAAAATACAGCACATGTTGCTTACAATATGCAAGGTATTCATTAAAATGACACCCGAAAATTGAATGTTTATTATCTGATTAGTACCACGTTTTGGTCACTTTTGCATATCCAATGCTAAAATTATCCATAGTTTAGATTCTAATGCATGATTATGAATGTTTTAACAAAAATATCCATTTCAAGAATAGGTAAAATCTGACCTTATTTTTGTTAAAACTCATATAAATATTTGCTTCCGCACCCGAATTTTATAATGCTCTATCATATTTTAGCTAAAAGAAAACATTGCAACAAGAAAATTGCTATTTCAAGTGCGGTAGGTATTCTAGAATCCAGCCCACGTAGCTTACAATATACAACGTATTCATCAAGAAAAGGTAAAATCTGACTTTATTTTTGTAAAAAATCATATAAATATTTGCTTCCGCGCAGGAAGTTTATAATTTTTCATCATATTTTAGCTAAAAGAAAACATTGCAACAAGAAAATTGCTATTTCAAGTGTGGTACGTATTCTAGAATCCAGCCCATGTAGCTTACAATATACAACGTATTCATTAAAATGACACCCGAAAATTGAATGTTTATTATCTGATTGGTAAAACGTTTTGGTCACTTTTGCATGTCCAATACTAAAACTACCCATAGTATAGATCCTAAAGCATGAATATGAATGTTTTAACAAAAATATCCATTTCAAGAATAGGTAAAATCTGACCTTATTTTTGTTAAAACTCATATAAATATTTGCTTCCGCACCCGAATTTTATAATGCTCTATCATATTTTAGCTAAAAGAAAACTTTGCAACAAGAAAATTGCTATTTCAAGTATGGTAGGTTTTCTAGAATCCAGCCCATGTAGCATACAATATACAACGTAATCATTAAAATGACACCCGAAAATTGAATGTTCATTATCTGACTGGTATCACGTTTTGGTCACTTTTGCATGTCAAATGCTTAAAACTATCCATAGTATAGATTCTACAGCACGAATATTAATGTTTTAACAAAATTATACATTTCAAGAATAGGTAAAATCTGACTTTATTTTTGTAAAAAAATCATATAAATATTAGCTTCCGCGTCCGAATTTTATAATTCTTTATCATATTTTAGCTAAAAGAAAACATTGCAACAAGAAAATTGCTATTTCAAGTGTGTTAGGTATTCTTAGCTTACAATATACAATGTATTCATCAAAATGATACCAGAATAATAAATGTTTATTATCTCATTGGTACTACGTCACTTTTGCATGTTCAATGCTTAAAACCATCCATAGTATCGATCCTAAAGCATGAATATGAATGTTTTAACAAAAATATCCATTTCAAGAATAGGTAAAATCTGACTTTATTTTTGTAAAAAATCATATAAATATTTGCTTCAGCGCCCGAATTTTATAATTCTTTATCTTATTTTAGCTAAAAGAAAACATTGCAACAAGAAAATTGCAATTTTAGGTATGGTAGGTATTCTAGAATCCAGCCCATGTAGCTTACAATATACAACGTATTCATTAAAATGACACCCGAAAATTGAATGTTTATTATCTGATTGGTACCACGTTTTGGTCACTTTTGCATGTTAAATACTTAAAACTATCCATAGTATAGATCCTAAAGCATGAATATGAATGTTTTAACAAAAATATCCATTTCAAGAATAGGTAAAATATGACTTTATTTTTGTAAAAAAGCATTTAAAAATTTGCTTCCGCGCCCGAATTTAATAGTTCTTCATCATATTTTAGCTAGAAGAAAACATTGCAACAAGAGAATTTCTATTTCAAGTGTGGTAGGTATTCTAGAATCCAGCCCATGTAGCTTACAATATACAACGTATTCATTAAAATGACACCCGAAAATTGAATGTTTATTATCTGATTGGTACCACGTTTTGGTCACTTTTGCATGTCCAATACTTAAAACTATCCATATTATAGATCCTAAAGCATGAATATGAATGTTTTAACAAAAATATCCATTTCAAAAATAGGTAAAATCTGACTTTATTTTTGTAAAAAATCATATAAATATTTGCTTCCGCGCCCGACTTTTATAATTCTTTATCATATTTTAGCTAAAAGAAATCATTGCAACAAGAAAATTGTTATTTCAAGTGTGGTAGGTATTCTAGAATTCAGCCTATGTAGCTTACAATATACAACGTATGATTCAAGAATAGGTAAAATCTGACTTTATTTTTTAAAAAAATCATATAAATATTTGCTTCCTCGCCCGACTTTTATAATTCTTTAACATATTTTAGCTAAAAGAAAACATTGCAACAAAAAAATTGCTATTTCAAGTAAGGTAGGTATTCTAGAATCCAGCCCATGTAGCTTACAAAATACAACGTATTCATTAAAATGACACCCGAAAATTTAATGTTTATTATCTGATTGGTACCACGTTTCACTCACATTGCATGTCCAATGCTTAAAACCATCCATAGTATAGATCCTAAAGCATGGATATGAATGTTTTAACAATAATATTCATTTAAAGAATAGGTAAAATCTGACATTATTTTTGTAAAAAATCTTATAGACATTTACTTCCGCGCCCGAATTTTAAATTCTTCATCATATTTTAGCTAAAAGAAAACATTGCAACAAAAAAATTGCTATTTCAAGTAAGGTAGGAATTTTAGAATCCAGCCCATGTAGCTTACAATATACAACGTATTCATCAAGAATAGGTAAAATCTGACTTTATTTTTGTAAAAAATTATATAAATATTTTCTTAAATGCATGAATTTTATAATTCTTCATCATATTTTAGCTAAAAGAAAACATTGCAACAAGAAAATTGCTATTTCAAGTGTGGTAGGTATTCTAGAATCCAGCCCATGTACCTCACAATATACAACGTATTCATTAAAATGACACACGAAAAGTGAATGTTTATTATCTGATTGGAACCACGTTTTGGTCACTTCTGCATGTCCAATACTTAAAACCATCCATAGTATAGATCCTAAAGCATGAATATGAATGTTTAACAAAAATGTCCATTTCAAGAATAGGTAAAATCTGACTTTATTTTTGTAAAAAATCATATAAATATATGCTTCCGCGCCCGAATTTTATAATTCTGCATCATATTTTAGCAAAGAGAAAACATTGCAACAAGAAAATTGCTATTTCAAGAGTGGTAGATGTTCTAGAATCCAGCCCATGTAGCTTACAATCTACAACGTATTCATCTAGAATAGGTAAAATCTGAGTTTATTTTTGTAAAAAATCATACAAATATTCGCTTCCGCGCCCGACATTTATAATTCTTTATCATATTTTAGGTAAAAGAAAACATTGCAACAAGAAAATTGTTATTTCAAGTGTGGTAGGTATTTTAGAATTCAGCCTATGTAGCTTAAAATATAAAACATATTATTCTAGAATAGGTAAAATCTGCCTTTATTTTTGTAAAAAATCATATAAATATTTGCTTCCGCGCCCGAATTTTATAATTCTTTATCATATTTTAGCTAAAAGAAAACATTGCAACAAAAAAATTTCTATTTCAAGTAAGGTAGGTATTTTAGAATCCAGCCCATGTAGCTTACAATATACAACGCATTCATCAAGAATGGGTAAAATCTGACTTTATCTTTGTAAAAAATTATATAAATATTTTCTTAAATGCTCGAATTCTATAATTCTTAACCATAATTTAGCTAAAAGAAAACATTGCAAAAAGAAAATTGCTATTTCAAGCGTTGTAGGTATTCTAGAATCCAGCCCATGTAGCTCATAATATACAACGTATTCATTAAAATGACACCCGAAAAGTGAATGTTTATTATCTGATTGGTACCACGTTTTGGTCACTTTTGCATGTCCAATGCTTAAAACCAACCATAGTATAGATCCTAAAGCATGAAAATGAATGTTTCACAAAAATATCCATTTCAAGAATAGGTAAAATCTGACCTTATTTTTGTTAAAACTCATATAAATATTTGCTTCCGCACCCGAATTTTATAATGCCCTATCATATTTTAGCTAAAAGAAAACTTTGCAACAAGAAAATTGCTATTTCAAGTATGGTAGGTTTTCTAGAATCCAGCCCATGTAGCATACAATATACAACGTAATCATTAAAATGACACCCGAAAATTGAATGTTCATTATCTGACTGGTATCACGTTTTGGTCACTTTTGCATGTCAAATGCTTAAAACTATCCATAGTATAGATTCTACAGCACGAATATTAATGTTTTAACAAAATGATACATTTCAAGAATAGGTAAAATCTGACTTTATTTTTGTAAAAAAATCATATAAATATTAGCTTCCGCGTCCGAATTTTATAATTCTTTATCATATTTTAGCTAAAAGAAAACATTGCAACAAGAAAATTGCTATTTCAAGTGTGGTAGGTATTCTTAGCTTACAATATACAATGTATTCATCAAAATGATACCAGAATAATAAATGTTTATTATCTCATTGGTACCACGTCACTTTTGCATGTTCAATGCTTAAAACCATCCATAGTATCGATCCTAAAGCATGAATATGAATGTTTTAACAAAAATATCCATTTCAAGAATAGGTAAAATCTGACTTTATTTTTGTAAAAAATCATATAAATATTTGCTTCAGCGCCCGAATTTTATAATTCTTTATGTTATTTTAGCCAAAAGAAAACATTGCAACAAGAAAATTGCTATTTTAGGTGTGGTAGGTATTCTAGAATCCAGCCCATGTAACTTACAATATACAACGTATTCATTAAAATGACACCCGAAAATTGAATGTTTATTATCTGATTGGTACCACGTTTTGGTCACTTTTGCATGTCCAATACTTAAAACTATCCATAGTATAGATCCTAAAGCATGAATATGAATGTTTTAACAAAAATATCCATTTCAAGAATAGGTAAAATATGTCTTTATTTTTGTAAAAAATCATATAAAAATTTGCTTCCGCGCCCGAATTTTATAATTCTGCATCATATTTTAGCAAAGAGAAAACATTGCAACAAGAAAATTGCTATTTCAAGATTGGTAGATGTTCTAGAATCCAGCCCATGTAGCTTACAATCTACAACGTATTCATCTAGAATAGGTAAAATCTGAGTTTATTTTTGTAAAAAATCATATAAATATTCGCTTCCGCGCCCAACATTTATAATTCTTTATCATATTTTAGGTAAAAGAAAACATTGCAACAAGAAAATTGTTATTTCAAGTGTGGTAGGTATTTTAGAATTCAGCCTATGTAGCTTAAAATATAAAACATATTATTCTAGAATAGGTAAAATCTGCCTTTATTTTTGTAAAAAATCATATAAATATTTGCTTCCGCGCCCGAATTTTATAATTCTTCATCATATTTTAGCTAAAAGAAAACATTGCAACAAAAAAATTTCTATTTCAAGTAAGGTAGGTATTTTAGAATCCAGCCCATGTAGCTTACAATATACAACGCATTCATCAAGAATGGGTAAAATCTGACTTTATCTTTGTAAAAAATTATATAAATATTTTCTTAAATGCTCGAATTTTATAATTCTTAACCATAATTTAGCTAAAAGAAAACATTGCAACAAGAAAATTGCTATTTCAAGTGTGGTAGGTATTCTAGAATCCAGCCCATGTAGCTCATAATATACAACGTATTCATTAAAATGACACCCGAAAAGTGAATGTTTATTATCTGATTGGTACCACGTTTTGGTCACATTTGCATGTCCAATGCTTAAAACCATCTATAGTATCGATCCTAAAGCATGTATATGAATGTTTTAACAAAAATATCCATTTCAAGAATAGGTATAATCTGACTTTATTTTTGTAAAAAATCATATAAATAATTGCTTTCGCGCCCGAATTTTATAATTCTTCATCATATTTTAGCTAAAGGAAAACATTGCAACAAGAAAATTGCTATTTCCAGTGTGGTAGGTATTCTAGAATCCAGCCCATGTAGCTTACAATATACAACGTATTCATCAAGAATAGGTGAAATCTGACTTTATTTTTGTAACAAATCATATAAATAATTGCTTCCGCGGCAGAATTTTATAATTCTTTATCATATTTTATCTAAAAGAAGACATTGCAACAAGAAAATTGCTATTTCAAATGTGGTAGGTTTTCTAGAATCCAGCCCATGTTGCTTACAAAATACAACGTATTCATTAAAATCACACCCGAAAAATTAATGTTTATTATCTGATTGGTACTACGTTTTGGTCACTTTTGCATGTCCAATGCTAAAAACCATCCATAGTATAGATCCAAAAGCATAAATATGAACGTTTTAACAAAAATATCCATTTCAAGAATAAGTAAAATCTGACTTTATTTTTGTAAAAAATCATAAATATTTAATTCCGGTCCAGAATTTTATAATTCTTCATCATATCTTAGCTAAAAGAAAACATTGCAACAAGAAAATTGCTATTTCAAGTGCAGTAGGTATTCTAGAATCCAGCCATTGTAGCTTAAAATATACAACGTATTCATTAAAATGACACCCGAAAATTGTATGTTTATTATCTGATTGGTATCACGTTTTGGTCACTTTTGCATGTCCAATGCTTAAAACCATCTATAGTATCGATTCTAAAGCATGAATATGAATGTTTTAACAAAAATATCTATTTCAAGAATAGGTATAATTTGGCTTTATTTTTGTAAAAAATTATATAAATAATTGCTTCTGCGCCCGAATTTTATAATTCTATATCATATTTTAGCTAAAAGAAAACATTGCAACAAGAAAATTGCTATTTCAAGTGTGGTAGGTATTCTAGAATCCAGCCCATGTAGCTTGCAATATACAACGTATTCATTAAAATGACATCTGATATTTGAATGTTTATTATCTGATTGGTAACACTTTTTGGTCACTGTTGCATGTCCAATGCTTAAAACCATCCATAGTATAGATCCTAACGCATGAATATGAATGTTTTAACAAAAATATCCATTTCAAGAATAGGTATAATCTGACTTTATTTTTGTAAAAAATCATATAAATAATTGCTTTCGCGCCCGAATTTTATAATTCTTCATCTTATTTTAGCTAAAGGAAAACATTGCAACAAGAAAATTGCTATTTCCAGTGTGGTAGGTATTCTAGAATCCAGCCCATGTAGCTTACAATATACAACGTATTCATCAAGAATAGGTGAAATCTGACTTTATTTTTGTAAAAAATCATATAAATAATTGCTTCCGCGCCAGAATTTTATAATTCTTTATCATATTTTATCTAAAAGAAGACATTGCAACAAGAAAATTGCTATTTCAAATGTGGTAGGTATTCTAGAATCCAGCCCATGTAGCTACAATATACAACGTATTCATCAAGAATAGGTAAAATCTGACTTTATTTTTGTACAAAGTTTTGGTCACTTTTGTATGTCCAATGCTAAAATTATCCATAGTATAGATCCTAATGCATGATTATGAATGTTTTAACAAAAATATCCATTTCAAGAATAGGTAAAATCTGACTTTATTTTTGTAAAAAGTCATAAATATATAATTCCGGTCCCGAATTTTATAATTCTTCATCATATCTTAGATAAAAGAGAACATTGCAACAAGAAAAATGCTATTTTAAGTGTGGTAGGTAATTTAGAATCCAGCCATTGTAGCTTACAATATACAACGTATTCATTAAAATGACACTCAAAAATTGAATGTTTATTATCTGATTGGTACTACGTTTTGGTCACTTTTGCATGTCCAATGCTTAAAACCATCCATAGTATAGATCCTAAAGCATGAATATGAATGTTTTAACAAAAATATCCATTTAAAGAATAGGTAAAATCTGACTTTATTTTTGTAAAAAATTATATAAATATTTGCTTCTGCGCCCGAATTTTTATAAATCTTCATCATATTTTACCTAAGAGAAATCATTGTAACAAGAGAATTGTTATTTCAAGTGTGGTAGGTATTCTAGAATCCAGACCATGTAGCTTACAATATATAACTTATTCATTAAAATGACACCCGAAAATTTAATGTTTATTATCTGATTGGTACAACGTTTTGGTCACTTTTGCATGTCCAATGCTAAAATTATCCATAGTATAGATCCTAAAACATGAATATGAATGTTTTAACAAATATATCCATTTCAAGAATAGGTAAAATCTGACTTTATTTTTGTAAAAAATAATATAAATATTTGCTTCCGCGCCCGAATTTAAAAATTCTTCATCATATTTTAGCTAAAAGAAAACATTGCAACAAGAAAATTGCTAATTCAAGTGTGGTAGGTATTCTAGAATGCAGCCCATGAAGCTTAAAATATACAACGTATTCATCAAGAATAGGTAAAATCTGACTTTATTTTTGTAAAAAACCATATAAATATTTGCTTTCGCGCCTAAATTTTATAATTCTTCATCATATTTTCGCTAAAAGCAAACATTGCAACAAGAAAATTGCTATTTCAAGGATGGTAGGTATTCTAGAATCCAGCCCATGTAGCTTACAATATACAACGTATTCATCAAGATTAGGTAAAATCTAACTATATTCTTAGTAAAAAATTATATAAATATTTGCTTCCGCGTCCGAATTTTATAATTCTTCATCATATTTTAGCTAAAAGAAAACATTGCAACAAGAAAATAGCTATTTCAAGTGTATTAGGTATTCTAGAATCCAGCCCATGTAGCTTACAATATACAACGTGTTCATTAAAATGACACCCGAAAATTTAATGTTTATTATGTGATTGGTACCACGTTTTGGTCACTTTTGCATGTCCAATGCTAAAATAAACTATAGTATAGATCCTAAAGCATGAATATGAATGTTTTAACAAAAATATCCATTTCAAGAATAGTTAAAATCTGACTTTATTTTTGTAAAAAATTATATAAATATTTGCTTCCGCGCCCGAATTTTATAATTCTTTATCATACTTTAGCTAAAAGAAAACATTGCAACAAGAAAATTGCTATTTCAAGTGTGGTAGGTATTCTAGAATCCAGCCCATTTAGCTTACAATACACAACGTATTCATCAAGAATAGGTAAAATATGACTTTATTTTTGTTAAAAACCATATAAATATTTGCTTTCGCGCCCAAATTTAATAATTCTTCATCATATTTTCGCTAAAAAAAACATTGCAACAAGAAAATTGCTATTTCAAGGATGGTAGGTATTCTAGAATCCAGCCCATGTAGCTTACAAGATACAACGTATTCATCAAGAATAGGTAAAATCTAACTTTATTATTGAAAAAAATCATATAAATATTTGCTTCCGCGCCCGAATATTATAATTCTTTATGATATTTTAGCAAAAAAAAACATTGCAACAAGAAAATTGCTATTTTAAGTGTGGTGGGTAATCTAGAATTTAGCCCATGAAGCTTAAAATATACTACGTATTCATTAAGAATAGGTAAAATCTGACTTTATTTTTGAAAAATCATATGAATATTGGCTTCCGCGCCCGAATTTTATAATTCCTTATAATATCTTAGCTAAAAGAAAACATTGCAACAAGAAAATTGCTATTTCAAATGTGGTAGGTATTCTAGAATCCAGCCCATGTAGCTTACAATATACAACGTGTTCATTAAAATGACACCCGAAAATCGAATGTTTATTATCTGATTGGTACCACGATTTGGTCACTTTAGCATGTCCAAGTCTAAAATTATCCATAGTATAGATCCTAAAGCATGAATATGAATGTTTTAACAAAAATATCCATTTCAAGAATAGGTAAAATCTGACTTTATTTTTGTAAAAAATCAAATAAATATTTGCTTCCGCGCCCGAATTTTATAATTCTTCATCATATTTTAGGTAAAAGAAAACATTGCAAGAAGATAATTGCTATTTCAAGTGTGGTAGGTATTCTATAATCCAGCCCATGTAGCTTACATTAGACAACATATTGTTACGGTCTAATTTTTATATTAGATTGTTGCCTCAATTCTAGAATATTTTAGGGACTGATAGGCATTTCTTCTTACACTTAAGATTTGGGTTAGGCTATCCGACAACACCTTTTCGGCAAGCGCTTGTCAGTACTAATTAATTTATTAACATGCGCGTCTTACCTAGCATTTACGGTCGTTTTTAAGACATTGAATCTTTGGTTGTGAGCGAAATCTGACGCACTATTTTGTGTCTCACTGCGTTTATTGTGAATTCTGTTGAGATTTATCGAGATCTCCTATTTTGGGGAGGATTTGAAATTAGTGCCTTATCAGAGAGTTATCGTTTCGAGACCTCCGTCAGCTAAAGCTGGATTTAAAGAATTCGCTCCAGATTCATTACATTAAAGCCGCCCAACATCTAAGGTAAACTTTTATCGCAATTACTCAAATTACTGTTGCCTCTAGTTACCTAATAATTATTTTTGTTTCAACATTTTATATTAAAAATTGTGGTTTTTAATGTTCAAATTCAAGACCATGTGGTTGTTAAACCGCAACTCATATTTAGTTATGCGAATAGTATTAACATACTTCTTTCAGGCTTTTGGTTTCGTTTATTCTTTTCCTCATTATAATTACACCGTCTCGTGGTCCTGTATACAAATTGACGGACATTTTTATCAAATTATGTGGTCAAGACGTGATCGCTGATCACCACCAGGCAGTTTCGCAGTCGCCATTTTGAGGATTGACCGTGACGTCATTTCCGTTTGATTTTGCGTCTCGAGTGACGAGAACAAGCGGCAGCCCGACTTGGACAGACTGTTCAACTGTTCGCCTAGGAGGAATTTAAGATTTAGTAGAGCCCTGACAACTAGAGCAGATAAGCACCCTTTATTTATTTCTCTGGTTTAATATTTATTCACTGTTTATTTATTTTATGTATAATTGCGGAGACTTTAAGTCTCATTTCTCTAAATTTTGTTTATTCTGCTTGTATCAAATTCCGTTCTTTATTACTTTCTGTGAAGGTCTGATCTTAGCCTTATTTCATAGTTTTATACCTTTATTTTCGCGATCCGTAGCCTGTCGGACGACGCAACGTTTAGGACGTTCGCAGTATTTATTTTCATTTTTATTAGCGCCGATAAGAACACCATTAGTCGACTAATGCCCGCCTTGTCTAGCTGCGCCTTAGAAAATTTTTGTTATCGTATGCTGTCCTAGCCGTTCGGTTGCGGACAACTCGCTACGCGATTTCTTTTTTTGGTAAATCAGAAACATCGGCGCGATCAGATTTAACATTATACTTGTTAATATTATATTCTTGATTTACAAGAAATAAAACCACGCAAGTTTATTTTATCTATAGCCTTATTTCTCGACCTAGTGTCCCTTAGGGTTTGTTGGTCAACTCTTTGGTTGGACCAGTCACCGACTAACTGGCGCCCTTACTATTTTTTTTAATCGAGCTAACCGACCCACCCCATCTCCACTGTAGCTCAGCCGGTCCAATCGCGACTTGGGGACTTTTCCACCGAGATCGTAGCAAATAATTTGGCGCCCAACGTGGGGCCATTTCGTTTAAAACAGTGGCCTGAATAGTGTTAATCGGTATTCAAACCTTGCCTTTGTAAGCATTTAAAACGGATTTATTTATGTATAGATTTTTATTACATGCACAGCTGCTCTAGGTTGTCGGTCTGTTGTTCATGTTACGATTTAGAATTCGAGTAATTTTAGTATAGTCACAAATTTTGTGATAATTTAATAGTGTTGTTTTATAGTTGATATCATTATATTTATTATTAGTTGTTTCGATAATCATGGAAGTTGGCAAATTAAGTCGAGATGAACTTGAATATGAATTATCTGTCCGTGGTTTAAGAACCCCTGAAAATTTAACAATACCGTTAATGCAAAGTGAACTTAGAAAACGGATTAAGAATGAAGAATTAGGTTTGATTGAAGATAATAGCCCCCAACCCCGTAATCCCTCAGATGAAATTGACATTTGCACGAATAAGATTAGTGAAGTTCAAACCTTGATAGCCGACGTAACCGATAGGACCGCAAGATATAATGTTGATAAAATATTTGCAAAAATATTTCATATTAAGTGTAGGTTAGCTAGAATCAAATTCGAGGATGAGGAATTAAAAGCGTGCGTTGTTCAGTTAAATAAAACACTCCTAATAAGCGAGTCAGATATCTTAGATCGTGCTGAATTAGAAAATTTCGAAGAGAAGCCAATAGAGTTTACAAATACGACAAATGCTCGTACCAATCGGGTACAAATTCCTGTCAGTAAGTGGCAAATTTCATTTAGTGGAAATTCTGGTGTCAGTGTAAATTCCTTTTTAGAAAAAGTAGAAGAACTTAGCATTGCGCGAAATGTATCAAAAGTAGAGTTATGTGATAGCGTTATAGAATTATTATGTGGCCATGCCTTGACGTGGTATCGGTCAATCCGCCACAAAATTAAAACCTGGGACGATTTTGTTAAACTTTTACGTGACGAGTACGAACCTTACGATTATCAAATCGAATTGTGGCAAGAAATTAGAGCACGTTCGCAAGGCCCTGACGAGCCTGTAGGTACCTTCTTTGCTTGCATGGTCAATTTATTCGCACGGTTACCAACAGCTCCTTCAGAGACAGAAAAGTTACAAGTATTACGCCGAAACATTTCACCGTATTTTATCCACTCAATGGGTGTTCAAGAATTCAAAACGACAGACGAATTGCGTGAGTGGTGCAAGAAAATAGAGAGAAATCGGTTGATAGCAGAAAAATTCAAAACCACCTTCAACTAATCGTCGATCTCTTCTCGAACCAGATCTCTCTTATCAGGGGCGATCGCGTTTCTCCGTTAATTCCTCTGAAGTTCGAGGTAGTTCAAACCTTAATTCGAGTAGGGGTGTATGTTGGAATTGTAGAGCCGTAGGTCATTTGTCGCGTGACTGTATACATCTAAAAAATAAATTTTGTTATGGATGTGGCCTTCAGAATCATACTAAATCTTCATGTCCTAAATGTAGCTCGGGAAACGGGAGGAGGACGATGTAAATGGCCGCTTACACCGTCGTCGGTCTTTCATGTCGGCTAACATAGATGCAGTTAAGATTT